>PYWC01000007.1:239136-299374 GCA_003182015.1 Tuber magnatum
GGTACCTGGGTACACCCGGGAGAGGTGTCAGCGGACTTAGGAACTTCTGAAAGGGCGGTTGCTCAGCTAGGCCGGGTAACTGGAGACAGGTCAGAGATGTCTATCACCGGCGACTTGATAGACAAGGTAACAGGGAAAGGTTATCTTGTCCACTGGACAAGGTTACCCTACCCTCTGGGTCAGGTTACCCTTGCATGGGGCGTGGGTTACCTTGCCCAAAGTCCTGGGTTACCCTACCTTTCAGTACAAGGTCTCTCGGGGGGTTTGAGAAAAATAACGGGAATGTTTGTCACGTGAAGCTGCGCATAATATTGCAATCAGGGGTTCCGGGAGATGCTACTGGGTGATCTAGGTGGCTCCGAACAAGCTGTAAATTGGAGATGTTAATCCTGTCATACCCCTCCGGCCCCGCCTTAAGGCCCGGACATCATGCGAGAATGGTTGCATAGTTGTGTGCAGTCTAGCAAAGTGGAATATTTGCAGATCTGCTTTCAACACCGCATACATTGCTGCCGTCCAGTCGACCGTAGGCTGTTCGCAGTATATACAAGGGGGCATAGAGTGGAAGGTGGAGTACCTCCTCCAAGTTGTTTAGGGTAAAACGGACCAAAGCTGACGGAGCTAACGGGAGTTAACCATAGAGGTCACAAAGGTAGTCCCGGGTGGTGCCGGGGCGGCCAGGAGAGTTTTACACCTACCGAGCAGGAAAGTGTCCCCCATGCCATAGGCTGCAGAAGGGACGTGCAAAGACACTACAAGCATGATTCCTACCAGAGGGAAGGTGGGTCTAAGGTGGCGGTCAGGGGTAGTGCGCATTGGACCCCTTCCGGATCACCATCCCCTGCGGAAAACCCCGGAAGCCCTAGAACCGTAAATGGTGGATACATCAAACGCTCATGGTAGCTTATGGGGCCAAGCAGAGACCAATGCACATGGGAAAGGTGTCATAGATAGTCTAGTTTATGTGGCATCTTGACTGTTAGCCACTGGCAGGAGGCTGATGCGCAGAGGTTTTCACTCTCGCCGGCAAAATAGAAATATGCCGCAGAAACGATAACTACATAACGTGAATGCTGACTAGAGTGTGTCGACAAATGCACACCCGCAGGGTGTGCCAGGCGATGTGTCGGACCGCCCTTAGCAGAGAAGGGCATGCTTGAATAGTTGGAGTAAACTGATAGGGGAGTTCCTGGCATCAGGTAAAGCTACCTGAAAGTCTATGCGAGAACTCTCCTACTCCAACAATCACTCCTCTCGCGAGCTTGGTTGAGTGCAGCGTTAGGCTAAATGATATGAAGTTTTACCGTTTACTTTACTCTTACATTGGTGTGAACCTTTAGTGACAAGTTTGAACTTGTTCAGTGCTGTCGCAACCTTGGGATCCTGATTCCTAGAGGTGCCCCCATTACAGTATATCGTTAAGCGAGCTCCGTGCTTAACTCCTCTACTGATTAATTCTTTTCGACCTCCGGCACTGACCTTGCCTGAATGCTGGTAACCTTGTCTAGAACAAGCAGCCCAGGGTGGAAAGCGCAATGGCCAGTACCAAACCTTGATCCAGAATGGAATCCAACTCAGATTCAGACCTTGATCTTGATGAACATGCTGCCCACACATTTTGCGCGTCTGTTTTTGCTGATGTTCGAGGTATTGACTGGCATGGTCATCGGTTGCTTCTGGAGGCTGCCCCTATTCAGTTACCTTGTTAATGCCTTCACCTCATGATTACAGACCCTTGCGCTGTGGTGCTCTCATTTTTCCAAGACCCTACCCTTGTCTCCAAGATGACCCCCCCTCCACCCCCAGAGGTCCCATTTAGTGAGTTCTCGCACAAGTTCGTCAAATCTTACATTGTCCGGCAGGTATCCAAGTCGATTGAGGAAAGGAAGCGGGAACCAAGGAACCGGAACACCCAGCAGCAGGGGGTGTTCCAGAAACAGATCACTAGGGAAGCGGTGGAATGGATGAAAGTGCAGCAGGAGGTATACCTGTGGATGGTAAGGGATCAGCCAGCATTGAGGACTCGGATAACAGCATTGGAACACGCCTGTGAAGCAGGGTATAGTATTGATGTTCAGAATGATGTACTGATGTTAGAGGCCGCACCACCACTCCCACTCATCCATACCAACCCCGAGAACTTCGGTATGGAATTGGCCATGAGAGCCAGAGATGACCAATGGAGGGCGTATCTGAGCCCAATTGGTATACGCATGTTCGAAAGTCTGCAAGATGACCGCTACTGTTATACTTCCTCCTTCTCCAGGGCATCTCTGGGCTCCCTGTCGGTCCCTCGCTCAATTGCGCGTAGCCATTTGGGTAGCCCAACGGTCCGGCCAACTTCTGGACGTCGACTAAAGAAAAGGACGTCCAAACCAAAGCGTATCATGGCCCCAGATACGCCTGACCCAACTCCTCGTCCGACCCCTGGTCCTATCATTCCCTCTGCAACAGCGTCGGTTGCAATGCCTGTACATCCCTTAGCCACCCCAAGACCCACTCCTCTACCAGTTCCCCTGCCAGTCCGTAGTTCTGACCCGTATACTACCACCCCTTTCCAACACCTGTCTTCAGCACTTGCAGGATTCTGGTCGATTCTTGCCACATCAGCTGGGTTCTGGGAACAGGTACGGCGCTACCAAGAGCGAGCACCTGAGGCTTCATCACAAGGGACCCCTATCCCGGGGACAGGAACACCTGCTCGTAGGGTTCCTTGGGCACCGGTCATCCCCATGGTACCCTTGAAGCCAAGTCTCCACGCCAGTCTGGCCACCATCACGAGTGGTGATTCAGACAGCCAAGACAAGTTCTGTCTGTCGGGCTGTAAGTCGGGAGAGACCCAGATGGGGTGGATTCATTACCACTCCTATGGATGTACGAACGGACCAGAGACCCTGGTGAGGCATAGAAGGAGGCAGAAAGAAGGAGATGGACGGCCAACATGGGGGTACTGGGGGTCATGGAGGGACCCTGGCCCGCCGATGCAACCCTTGAGTGGTCTAGAGTAGCAGTCTTTTCTGCAGATAACACAAATGGCACCCAACCCAGCTCCTGATAGTGGGCGACGCCCTGTGCCACCACTGGTATCAGGGCCATCAGGGGCTAAGCCCTGGGAGGATGGTAACCAGTATGGCCAGGAGGATGGGTTGGATGGGTACGATAGACCACGGGAATCCCAAGGCGCGAATGCTGGAAGTAGTAGGGACAGAAATGCACCGGCCGGAGCTGGTACGGCGGGCATAGGCTGAGATCCAGGGGACTCTGACCATGACAGCTCGCATAATGATGACGATGGAGATTCTCTCTCAAATTCAACCCCCTTTCTCGGTGCTAGCAAGGATGACTGGAGCAACGAGAAGAAACAAGAGTGGGATCGCCAGGTCAAGAGACCGGCGAGCACCCTGAGGGGTGCTGGTTCGGCTTCTAGGCCTACACCAGGACATCAGCAGAAGGCGCCAGAGAACCTGAGTGGTATCCCTCCATTCAAGGGTAATTTTACAGAACTCACGAGCTACTTGACCTTGGTAGAGGTCAAATTTGAATACTTTACAGATTGCAAGTTAACCGACATGGATAAGGTAAACATGGGGATCCCCCTTCTTGAAGACATGCCCCGGGCATGGTATCTGGGGTTGCATGAGCACATTAACAAGGAAGCCGCCAAGGGCACTAGTGTCCCTGTACAAGAAAGGAACCCCTTACAGACCTGGAAGGGGTTCTGGGAATGGCTGGAACGAAGTTTCGGTGGAGACCAGGATGAGCGAGATGGATACCTTCCCCAGTGGCGAGACCTTGTGATGAAGCCCCATCACATCGATGAGTACCTGGACAAGGTAATTGCTTATATGTACAAGCTTAGCTGTACAGATCCAGTGCAGGTTTGAGACAAGGTTCGATCAGGCATTACACAAGAGGTGCAGAATGCGTGGACACTTAAGGAGCTACATCTGACCAACCTGAACGAGTACCTCGATCTTCTCCGGAAGGTCATACACATGCTGGAGGACAACAACTGGTTCAGCAACCGCCCCATCCACCCAGCTCCCCAGTCTCAGCCTGGAGATAAGAAGGAGGATAGATCCTCGACATCTGGCAGGTTCAAGAAGAAGGAAAAAGGTTCTGGCAGACAGAACCAGAGGCCTGCCAAACCTACTAATTTCAACGCGCAGAAACAGGCAAACCCAGTGACCTCTCAGTATGCAATAGCACATAAGCAAATCCCGTGGACTTAGACAGAATGCCGAAGGAAGCACAACCAGTGCACCAAGTGTGGGCAAATGGGTCGCTTTTGGAGATAGTGTACGCCCATGGCCCAAGTCGTTAGTTTATCCAACCTGGCGCATAGGTTGAAATGATCAGCCCCTGGAAGCGAGCCGACAGGAAGGGACAAGCGACTAAAGCGCATTAAAGCTACCCCTCCGGCTTCCTCGTTAAAGATACCTGAAGTCCGCCAGGCATCACCCCAGATCATGGGGGTTGATACTGATGGCTCAGAATAGATAAGAACCCATTCTGCTTCAGGTGAAACCTTATTAACCCACAGCCACAGACCCCTGAGGGATAGATGGACAGGAGCCACGGAGTTGGCTTCAGAGATGGGTAAGTACCACTCTACTGCATAAACGACCCTGATACTGACTACACCCAGGTGGTGTGGACAGGTAGATGTTGCGCACCATGCCCGGTGGGCTGGGCTATCTCTCCTTTGTTGCGTTTCTGGTTATTTCCTTTGTTCTAGTTATACGTATTTCTTTCACGATTTCCTTAGCCGGATGGGCAAGTCAGAGGATATTATTTCGGTTAAGGCTGGGTGACGTCTTGCTACAGGAGACGCTAGACATTCCGAACAAAAGGTTGCTTCGCTTGGAACCGGTGCGACAGTGGACTTCTACCCACCTCGGTGTAAATTGTTGTGTTGAGTACAAGGGGAATTAGTTCAGACTGGACTTGATCAAATAAATAGTGCTTTTTCAAGTTTGCCTGAGCAGGGTTTAGTACCCGAAATCATGCTGGCGTGATGGTAAACACCCTGGTTATTGATAAAAGATGAATCTGAATCTCTTAACGTTTACCGACCCCTTGTGGCCGCTCTTGTGTCGAAAGGCAAGAGACCAAAAGCACTGGCTAAGCAAAGATGACTAAGGCCCCCAGAGAAGCGAGGAGGCAGAAGCCTGACAACTTGCCTTGTCATGCCAAGTCTGTCCATCTGCGGCTGAAGTTAGACTGGAAGATAGGAGCTAGACAGGTAAGTACGGAATCACTCCTGCCACGCCATGGTGGAGCTACAGGGCTGGTGCTTAGTAGCTGATAGGTTACACAGTTTTAGGCACCTTGTGTACAACGAAAGGGACACGTGCTGATAAGCAACTCCAGCGGTAATCACATTCCTGAGTCAGGTCTACACTATACCAAGTCATTGGCAATGAGGATAGGCAACCACCATAATGAGATGCGCTTTGAAGTCATGGATATGCTCGACACTACGGTGGATGGGTACCTCCCTATGTCTTGGTTGAAGTACCATAACCCCAACATAGATTAAAAGACAGGATCAGTAACATGACACTCAGATTTCTGCAAGGCTGACTGCCTGGCAAGGCTGGGGCGGTTAGCGTTCATGACCGGGGAAGAGTTACTAGCCGAAGACCCTAGTAATGTATACCTATTGGCAATTGTACAATTCTCTGATGAGGAAGGTCCCGACATTACAGTTAAGCTGCTCCCTGAGTATAAGGGCTATGGGGACATCTTCAGTCAAGAATGGATTGAGGCGCTACAAGAGCACTCAAAGTGTGAATATACGATCGAGTTGCAACCCGGAACTCAACCTCCGTTTGTGCCAATCTATCTGTTATAGGAAAAGGAGCTTAAGGTACTCCAGGAATATCTCAATGACATGCTATGAACAGGAAAGCTATAGTGATCCAGTTCCTCGGCAGCAGCCCCTATCCTCTTCATGCCAAAACCAGATCATCTATTAAGACTAGTAATAGAATACCCAGGGTTGAACAAAATCACGCTGAAGAGTAAGTATCCTCTACCGTTGATGAATGAACTACAAGGTAGTTTAGGAAAAGCTGCTGTGTTCACCAAGTTGGACTAGAAGAACGGCTACTACCTTCTGAGGAGGGCAGAAGGTGAGGAATGGAAAACGGCCTTCAGGTGCAGATATGGACTGTATAAATACATGGTCATGCCGCTTGGATTGTGTAATGCCCCGGCAACTTTCCAAAGCATGAGACAGGAGGTCTTTTGCGATCTCATGGATGAAGGAGTCATTGCATATATGGATTACGTCCTGATCTACTCCGAAACTATGTAAGAGTATGTCCCGATGGTGAGACATGTGTTGGAGAAATTGCGGAAAGCCAGACTATGTGTAAGTATGAAAAAGTCTAGTTTCCAGCAGTGGGAGGTTGAGTTGCTTAGATACAAGATCTCCGATATGGTGATTTCTATATTGTCGGAAAAGGTGCAAACAATCAGGGACTGGGCACATCCGACATGCGTTGTCAATGTTCAAAGCTTTATGGGCTTTACCAACTTCTATTCTCAGTTCAGAGAAGGTTTCAGCAAGATGGCGAAACCTCTAACGGACTTGAGAAAGAAGGATGTCCGATGGGAATGGACACCTGCATGTGAACAGGCCTTCAACCGATTGAAGGAGACGTTCACGTCCAAACCTATCCTAGCACATTTTACCCTAAGCGGCCAACCTGGCTGGAAACCGATGCTAGTGACATTGCATTAGGAGCCGTCCTCTTCCTGTTCTATAAAGATGAGAGATGCCATCCAGTGGCCTATCATAGTCGGAAGTTTCATCCAGCGGAGATTAATTATAACGTCCATGACCAGGAAATGACTGCCATCGTGGTGGCACTCGTGGAATGGGATCCTTTACTACGTTCCCTAACAGACCGGTTAGTGATCTATATGAATTATAAGAATTTGGAGTACTTTAATAGTACCAAAGTTCTTAACCAAAGTCAGCACCACTGGGCTGAGTTCCTGCAACCGTTTAACTTCCAGGTGGTTTGCCAAGAAGGGCAGTTGAATGAAAAGGCAGATGCTTTGTGACAGCGTAGGGACTACCGCCCAGAAGGGAGGAGTGATTTTCCACGACAGTCATTTTTTCGCCCCGGACAGCGGGTGGGGAGCCAGGAACGGGACATCTTGCGACCACAGGTGTTGCAGGTGTGCGAGGGATTTCGGCTTCAGTCTTCCTTTTTGGGTCAGCTACAGATAGCAATAAACCAAGACCAGGAATGTTTCGGAATCCTGAAGGCAAGGGCAGACTGTGACAAAGAGGTGGACCGACATTTCATGTCGGAAAAGGGCTTACTCCCGTACAAGAACAGGTGGTATGTTCCTAAGTGCCAGAATCTGAAGCAGACAATCATGGAGGCTGAACATGACTCCTGAATCGCGGGGGACTTCTGAACGTACAAAACCATTGGCCGCGTTAGGGCTAACTTCCATTGGGCAAAGATGGATGAGCACATCACCGACTATGTGCGAACATGTGATATATGCCAAAGAAATACGTCCATCAGGCACAAGAAGTGCACTCTGCTAGAACCTATTGCTGTTCATATGCGGCCATGAACAGCGATTTCCATGGACTTCATTGTAGCACTGCCAGAGTCCGAAGGGTATACTAAGATCTGGGTCATAGTGGAGAGATTCTGAAAAATAGCACAGTTCATACCCCTGACCACCGAGGTACCCATCAAGGAGCTTGCCTTGATATTCCTGAAGGAAGTTTGGCACCTTGATGGACTCAGAGAGTCAATCATCTCTGATCGACATATCCAATTCACATCCAAGTTCTGGATGAGTCTAATGCACTTGTGACAAGTAAAACTAAACATTTCAACTGCCTTCCACCCTGCGACTGATGGGCAAACGGAGAGGGTTAACCAGACACTGGAGCAGTACTTGTGTAGTCACTGTTCCTACCAACAGGATGATTGGGTATTGCTGTTACCCCTTACGGAGTATGCGTACAACACCTCGACATCAGAATCCACCGGGTTGTCACCATTTGAGATCAACTATGGGTTTAACCCCTGGACAAACTGGTTGGGTGTCGTGTCTGATAATCAGGGGATACACCCTGGCAGGGAGCTCTTGGCTAGGGAAGGAGAAGGAACCTGGCAGGAGATTCGAGAAATAATTTAATGGGCACAAGAAAGGCAACGGAAATATCAAGACCAGAGAAGGGTGCTATCACCGGACTATGTTACCTGGGAGGATGTGGCTGCTGGGCAGGCAACGAAAGCAGACGGCGTGATGTTGAACCGAAAAAACATCCCCACGCAGTGTGCAATGGAGAATCTAGACCACCGGATGTTGGGACCTTTCGTGGTCAAACATTGGGTGCGCAACGAAGCCTATGAACCCCAACTGCCTACAAGATGGAGCATCCACCTGGTTTTCAATGTCTTGCTGCTCAAACCATACCATGAGGATTCGGGATCAGGCAGGGTCAAGGATGTCCCTACCCCGAACCTTGTGGACAACAAGCCAAGTTACATCATCAAAGCTGTTGTGGACAGTCGATGGTACGGTGGGGTAAAGGCGAAGTTTCCGTCACGCTTCATCCAGTACCTGGTTTCATGGGAAGGCTACGGGGCTGAGGAGAATTCATGAGAGCCCTATGAGATAATAGAAGGGACAGGCTTACAGGCCATGGCGGATTTCTGTGAAAGGTATCCGTCCAAGCCCAAGGACTATAGGAGCTTAGGGGAAGCGAGTCAGGGAAATAAGAGACGACACTAACGGTCCGGGATGGACCGTAGAGAAGAGGGGAGTGATGCAATGACCCAGCACACATGAGCTCTGGCAGTCAGAACCTACAGCCATACAGGTAGCCTGGAGGCGAACTGGTAGGGACCAGCAGGCAAGTAAGTACTTGACCTACGCAGACCGGATGGCCCGGGCTCCAAGAATGAACAGAATTAGCTAGCCAGGTACTCAGGTACCTGGGTACACGCGGGAGAGGTGTCAGCGTACTTAGGGACTTCTAACGGAGTACTTGCTCAGCTAGGCCAGGTAACTGGAGACAGGTTACAAATGTCAATCGCTGGCGATGGGATAGACAGGGTAACAGGGAAAAGTTATATTGTCCGCTGGACAAGGTTACCCTACCCTCTGGGTCCGGTTACCCTTCTATGGGGCTTGAGTTGGCCTGCCCAAAGTCCTGAGTTACCCTACCTTTCGATACGAAGTCTCTCGTAGAGTTCGGGAAAAAGTACCGGAATGTTGGTCCCACAAAGCTCCGTATAACACTGCAATCCAGGGTTCCGCGAGATGCTACTCGGGGCGCTAGGTAGCTCCGAAGAAGCTGTAAATTGAAGATGTTAAGCCTATCATACCCGTCCGGCCCTGCCTTAAAGCCCGGACGGCATGGGAGCACGGTTGCGTAGTTGTGTGCAGTCTGGCAAAGTGGAATGTTGGGTACCCTGCTTGCAATACAGTATGCATCGCTGCCATCCGGGCGACTGTAAGCTGTTCGCAGGATCTACAAGGGGGCATAGGGTAGAAGGTGGAGTACCTCCTTCATGTTATATTGGGTAAAATGGACCAAAACCGACAGAGTTAACGGGAGTTAACCGTAGGGGTCATGAAGGTAGTCCCGGGTGGTGCCACGGCGGGCGGGAGAGTTTTACACCTAGCAAGGCCGAAAGTGTCCCCAATACCATAGACTCTGAAAGCGATATGCAAAGACACTACAAGCATGATTCCTACTACAGGTAAGGTGGGTCCAAGGTCGTCGTACTGGGTAGCGCCCATTGGACCCCTGCCGGATCACCATCCCCTGTGGAAAACACCAGAAGCCCAAGAACCGTAAATAGTGGAAAGACAAAACACTCATGGTAGCTTACAGGGTCGAGTAGAGATCAATGCACATGCGAAAGGTGTCATAGATAGTCTAGTTCATGCGGCATCTTGGCTGTTAGCCCCTGGCAAGACGCCGATGCTCAGAAGGTTTCACTCCGGCAGGCAAAATGGAAATGTGCCAAAGAAACGATAAGCGTATAAGGTGAACGCCGACTAGAGTGTGTCGACATATGCATGTCCGAAGGGTGTGCCAGGAGACATGTCGGACCACTCTCAGCAGAGAAGGGTGTGCTCCCATAGTTGGAGTAAACTGATGGGGTGGTTTCTGGCATAAGATAAAGCTACCTGAAAGTCTACGTGAGAACTCTCCTACACCAACAATCAATCCTCTCGCGACGTTAATTGAGTGACGCGTCAGGCTTAATGATATTAAGTTTTACCGTTTACTTTACTCTTACATCTGTGTGAACTTTTGGCGATAAGTTTGAAGTTGTTNCTACGTGAGAACTCTCCTACACCAACAATCAATCCTCTCGCGACGTTAATTGAGTGACGCGTCAGGCTTAATGATATTAAGTTTTACCGTTTACTTTACTCTGACATTTGTGTCCACTTTTGGCTATAAGGTTGAAGTTGTTCGGTACGGGCACAACCTTGGAATCCCTCTTTCTAGGGGTACCTCCATTCCAATACGATAGCGCTATGTGTATGATAGTACTGTGCGTTTGATAGCGCTGTGGGTATGAATACACTGTGCGTATGATGGCACTATGCATATGATGTACTGAGGGATTTTTAGTATGCCCATTATGTAAATAGTTTTGTGTATATCCTGAAATTGTGCGTCCAATCTCCAAAGGGTAGTTACGGCTCACTATAAGTAATAAAATTGCAGGTACAGCAAAGGTTGATTTTACCCTGGATGGGGAAGAGCAAGAAATGCGGGGCCCCATCCAGGGATAATTAAGAGACAGGGTCCCATCTAGAGCCATAAATGGGACAGGGACCTGAACAGGGAGAGGGGCGAGGGATGAATAAAAACAGGCCCCGCCCCGGGCCATAGGTTGGGACGGGGTGGGGCATGGGGATAGGGCCTCAGAGGTTTCAGGGGCCAGGACGCCCCGTAATGAACACTACCTTTGCCTTTTGTCAACTGCTGCCACATACCTTTGGATCACCAATTTGTAGTTTTGGCTGTTCCAGTATTTCTCCTGTAGCCAATCCTCAATGTCTTTCCTGGCACTACACTCACAGACTCTTCCCTCCTCTTCCTTGCCCAACTTCTTCCTTAGTACCCGAACTCCCTCCACTATACATCTTAGTTAGTCAATTTTTTCCTCCCATGTTCCCATGAACCCCTTTTATAAAGTTATTGTTTCATCCTGTATTCAAAATACGGTATCTCATTCCTGTATGGTGGTGTGACTGTGTCGGTCATGTGACACAAGCCACATGACCTATTGCCATGCTAGAAGATTCTAGCAGGTTAGATAGATTTCCTTGGTATGAGTCAGTGTTTGCATAACCATAGAAGGGTATAAATAGTGGTGTATTTTTCCTTTCAGTTAGAAGAGCACGCAAGCTTGGATTAATCTAGAAGTCTTAAAGATGTATCTTGTTCCCCAGGTCTACTCCGCTATCATCAGTGCCAGTTACTTAGATAAAAATATTCTCAGGTTATGAGCCCGGGTTTGTGAGATCTTCCGCAAACCTGAACATCATATACCATCAGGCCATAAGAGAACTCCTAAGCAAGCATATACCATTAATCCTTCCCTCAAACACCTCCTTCAACTAAAGACCAACCTGGTCTGCCACTACTTTGATGCACTAGACTGGTGGACGTGTCCTTACTGCAACAAAACGCACCCTCTTTCACTTAATTGTCCTCTCCATTCTGGTTGTGGAAAGTACTACGATGATCTACACCGTAACGCAATCAGGAACCTGAGCCGGATAAATAGTTCGGGATTTTGGTCACAAAGAAACCGACCCCTTCCACAAAACAGACGATCAGAAACAACAGTAATCGAAAACCTACCACGATAAAGCAATATGTTGAACTATACCGAAACTGTCTTCAAGCTATCCCTAATCGACTACCCAAAACTACAAGGACAAGACAACTACCAGACTTGAGCGCAAGCCTGACTGGTTGCCTTCAAAGTTCTCGGACTGTCAGAGGTAGTACTGGGAACAGAAAAGAAGCCTGAGATCCCTACAATGGGAGCATCCAAAGATGCGACAAAAGTCACTATGTGGAAGAAAAAGGACACTAAAGCTAGATTCTACCTCCACCAAGCAGTAAACTCTATCTACTATGCCGAAATCTCCGCCAAAAGCTTAGCAGTGGAGCTCTGGCAGGCGTTCAAAGACTGATTCGACAAATAAACTCCAGCTACCAACATGATGCTACTTGAAGCCATCTGGAAAATTAAACTTGTCCCCACTCAATCCATCTCCGACTATGCCACAAAGTTCGAAACAGCATGGAACCGTCTTGCCCAACGATGTTCATTAGCTGATGATGAAACAACCAATAAATTCTGAACCGCGATGCGAGTATGGACACAAGCAGAAGAAGTCAAGGGTACCGTCATCATGCTATCCATCAACGAATTGCACCCTGATCTATGCGATGTCTTGTCAGCAAGAAAGACAACCAGATACGTGGACGTTCGGGATTACTTTCTAAGCAGGGCAGCAGAAAAAGGAGAACGTAAAGAGGAGGAAAAGGTACTGTCGGTACCTTACAAGAACAAGAAACAGATGTATTGCACATGGTGTGCAGCAAGAGGTAGGAAAAGCAATACCCACAATACGAACAAATCTCGAGGTCTCTCAAGGGAAAAAGCCAAAAAGAAGAAACGGGACAACAAGCCGAACACCGCAGCTGTTACCGACGCTACAGTCAGGGTTCTTATGGCGAAAGCCAGGGAACCTCCTACACTAGAGGAAGAGGTTGCCTGCCGTACGACAATCGGAGAAGTCTAAACAGAATGGTTATGTGATTCTGGGGGATTGAACCACATATCACCCAATTCAGATGACTTCCAAAGTCTTACGCCTTTCTCCGAAAAGGTGGTAACAGCAGACAGTAGAATTGACTAGGCAACTGCATCTGGAGATGCTTACCTCCACATGTGCCTGTTGGATGGAACCAAACATAAAGTCTTCCTCAAACGAGCACTGTATGTACCAATGTTTCGATACTCATTGGTATCAGAATCACGATTGGACAATGTTGGAGTTAAGGTTACGGTAGAAAAAGGAAGAAGGATGTTTGAGACGGAAAGGAGGATTTTCATGGCTGTGGATAAGAAAAGTGAGTTGTAGTATGTTAGGATGAGTAATGAGAAGTCTTTTGTTTCTGTTTATGAAGAACGGCACAAAGCCCTTGGACATCCGAGTGTGATTAAGGATTGTTACAAGGACGCCAACCCCATTGCTCCTCCAACAGACTTTCCTTGTATGACATGCGATCGAAACAAAACCACTCATGTAAAACCAAAGTCAAAGGACATCGAAACCAAGTCAGCTTTTGACCATGTCCATTCCGATCTTAGTGGTCAAATGTCTACATCTACGCTGGGAAAAAATCTCTACTACATGACGTTTATCGATGATTATAGCAGGTTTTGTTGGATTTACCTACTAAAGACAAAGGACGCAGCAGAAATTGCCATAAGACACTTGTGGGAAATGGTACTTACTCAATTCGGTAAACAAGTCCAGTGATTACATTGCAACCAAGGAACCGAATACCTTAACCAGAAAGTGTCTGAATTCTTAAACACAAAAGGAGTCATCGACACCACATCACCAGTCTACAAGCCTGAATCAAACGGAGTTGCAGAAAGGGTAAATCGGACCCTTACAACAATGGTACAATGTATGATGACACCTGAAACAAAATCGTTGCGGGGAGAAGCCTATTCCACAGCGGCTTACCTCTACAATCGCCGGTAGTATTTATCAACAAAAACTACCCCTTTCGAGCAACTATATAAAACGAAACCTACGATTAGTCACCTCCATCCCTTGTTCGCCGATGTCCTGGTACATATCCCATCTGAGAAGTGCGGAAAGTTTGACCAGACACCAGAAGAAGTTCACCTAGTCGGATACACTTTCAGTCTGACGATTTGCGGGGTTTACATACCTAAATGGCACACTGTGATCGAAGCAAGAGATGTCAAATTTGGAAAGACAAAAGGTGTATCATTTGAATATCTTCAACGAACAACAGAAAGAGAAGAAAAGGAAAAGTCCGATCAATCCAGTGAATCGGAACATACCGACGAGGACGGGTCATCTACCCCAGTAAGACCGACAACACCAGTACCACCTCCGACTACCTCGATGCCGGCCGAATCCCAGTCAACACCAATTCCTCCTCCAGATACCTCCTTCTCGGAACCTCCAGCACCCCGTCGTTCTACTCGTGAATGCACTCAGACACAGAAAGCACGAGATGAAGAAAAACTTCAGCTATAAAAGAAGATACGGTCTCTGCAACGTCAAATAAAAGGAAACGAACGGGATTGTAAGCTGGAAGACCTAACTGAGGATGAGATGCGGCTGAACCAGGAAAGAAGCGAGGAACTTGATGAACAGCTTCGGAATGAAGAAGGGAATCTTCAAAGACATACAGTTGTTAGTCTCATGTATCACATACTGGACCCCAATATGGATAGAGAGGCCATGGAATCGCAGGAGAGGAATGAATGGCAGAAAGCCATGGACGAAGAGATGAAGGTGCTGAGAAAACGAGGAAGTAGCAGTGGAAGTGGAAAAACTAAAGGAAAAAAAGGTATTAACAGAACGATGGGTTTTTATTGCCAAAGTCAAAAAAGATGGCACTAGCGAACGTCGGAAAGCACGATACTGCGTAAGAGGTTTCAACCAAGCCCCAGGCGAAGACTATGAAGAAGTTTATGCCCCGGTTGCTCAGTTAGAATCCCTAAGACTCCTACTGGCAGTAGTTGTCAAACCTGGTTATAAGTTCTGACAGATCAACATCAAGAGCGCCTTCCTATATGGCAACATAGACATGGAAAACTACCTGGAGCTTCCGGAAGGGTATCGTGAACCAGGCAAGGTCTGGAAGCTTAAGAAAGCCATATATGGACTTAAGCAATTCCCCAGATTATGGTACCAACGACTAACCAAAACCCTCGAAACCATAAACCTTGAAGTTACCGACTTCGACCCATGTATTCTCGTCACGAAAAACCTCTTTTATTGTATTTAAGTTGATGATATTCTAATAGCCGGAAAGTCCTCCCTAGTCGATACATGTATTGACAAGATACAATCCAATTTTCAATATATGGACTCTGGACAAGCATCACTACTGTTAGGCATGCAGATCGAAATCTCAAAAGACAATCTCAAAATCTACCAGGAACAGTATATTACTGAGATCCTCAAACCATTTGACCTAAGCGAAGCCAAACTAGTTGCCACTCCTATCGAAGTCCATACTAGACTTATGAAAGCGAAAGACGATGATGAACTATGCGATCAATGACAATACCAGTCCATTATTGGATCCCTGATGTACGCCGCTATCACTGCAAGACCTGACATCGCACATGCCACTGCCCTTCTCAGCCAATTCTCCTCTAAGCCTACAACCACACATCTTACCGCCGCTAAAAGGGTACTAAGGTATCTAAAAAGGAACCAAGACCTAGGGATTATGATACAATCGAGACAACACAGAGCAACCATTGAAGACCTTAACTGATGCTTCATTCATCTCAAATCTCGAAGACAGAAAATCGTTTACCTGTCTGATCGCACAGGTTTACGGGTGTACTGTGATATGGGGATCAAAGAAACAAAAAACTGTAGCAACATCTACAACAAAAGCCGAATATGTCGCACTTGCATTCGCCGCCTGACAGAGCGTCTGTCTTAGCCGAGGAATGTCACATATGGCAAATGAGACTATACAAATCCTATACCATGACAACACAGCAGCCATCAAACTTACCGAAAACGTGGGCGCTTCCGACTAAATGAAACACATCGACATTCAGCACCAGTACACTAGAGAGCCATGGGAAGCCGGGAAGATAGATGTGATAGCAGTTGGAAGAGAGGACCATTTGGCGGATATATGTACAAAGGGATTGGTTAAGGTAACATTTGAAGGGTTTTCTAATAGGCTGGGAATGGAACCGTAGGGGAAGTGTTCAAAATACGGTATCTCATTCCTGTACACTGGTGTGACTGTGTTGGTCATGTGACACAAGCCACATGACCTATTGTTATGCTAGAAGATTCTAGCGGCTTAGATAGATTTCCTTGGTATGAGTCAGTGTTTGCGTAATCATAGAAGGGTATAAATAGGGGTGTATTTTTCCTTTCAGTTAGAAGAGCATGCAAGCTTGGATTAATCTATGAGTCTTAAAGNGTGTTTGCGTAATCATAGAAGGGTATAAATAGGGGTGTATTTTTCCTTTCAGTTAGAAGAGCATGCAAGCTTGGATTAATCTATGAGTCTTAAAGATATATCTTGTTCACCAGGTCTACTCCACTATCACAAGTGCAAGTGACTTAGATACAAATATTCTCATCCAGGCTACCAATTGTTTTACACAGCACATTCTTTGATATAAATAATGCTTTGTACTCTCTTCTCCCCTCTGGCTCCATCTTTGGCACTCGTTGTACTTTATCTTTTCATAGCTGCATGTGGTAGGGGCAGAACCTAGACATGCAGTTCTGCCAGTTGATCTTGTTGTATTTTGACCAGGTCAGAGCCACTAGTTGGTCCTCTTCCTATATCCATTATTGCCAAGACCTTACCCACTCCTTGTTACTGTCCTAGTCTCTTATTCTGGTGGTCTTAGTTGGCCATCAGTCTTGTTATTTCTTTGTATCTTTGTAGATTATGCAGTTATTGTGACTACACACTGTCCAAGCCTTTTTCTTGTAGTTCATCCTCTGCGCTTCTGCCTCCTCTAACTCTTTCTGTACCCTCAGCGTATTCTTTACAAATTCTTGAGGGTCTTCAACTACTAGCCAGCTATTTCCTTCTGCCTCAGTATGGACAGTCAGCTGCTGGTTTTTGCTGCTAGTATTAGTAGAAGAGGAGGACAATACCTTTAGCCTTAGTGAAATGGGTAGTGGGATACCACTCTTTATAATATTTTGAGAGGTACCTGGTCCACTTGCCATAGTATTAAAGTTTCCCACAGAGTAAGCAAGAACCGATCCTTGCTTCGAGTTCTTATCCACCCCCCCTACCTATCCCGAGAGGGAGAGGGGGAAGTATTTTCTGAGAGGGGAACTTGTTGTCTGAGTAGAGTTCAAGGAGTGAGATGTGGAATAGGTTGTGTATTGCTATATGAGGTAGCAGGTCAAGCTTACAAGTGTGACTTCTGGCTTTTGCCAAAATCTTGAATGGTCCAGTTTTCTTGTAGTCCAGCTTCTTTGACAATCTTGTGGTTCATATATTTTATGGCAATAACTAAACCATGTATCCTGCTGCTGGATTTTTCCTGTAATTTGCATAGAATGGTGTATTTGTAATCATTTCCTGTCTTCCATTATTGTAGGCAAATCCTGCCATGGGCAGGAGTTTATTCGAGTTGTCCTACTAATAGTTGATGCATGCAGGAAGATATTGTTTCAATATGTCCTTGATGCTTACAGTTTGTCTATCCATTTGTGGATACAATGCTATACTCAATCTTCATTTAATACCTAGCTTTTCTGTTGTTTTTCTCCACAATTCCGACATGAATAGTGATCGGCTATCAGTGATCACATTCTTTGATGGTTTGTACAGTTGAAAGATATCCGGGGAAAAGGTCAAGGAAAACTACTATGCAGTCATATCTTTCGGTAACGACCCAGGATGCAGGAGCTATGGTGGTGGGAACCTTCATCCATACAGGTAGCTAGGAGGTCATCTAGTAGGAACCGACAGGCAAGTAAGTACTTGACCTACAGAGACCCGATGGCCCAGGCTCCGAGACGAGCAGACTTAGCGGGCCAGGTACTTAGGTACCAGGCTACATCCGGGAAGTGGTGTCAGGGTACTTAGAGGCCCCAGAAGTGGCAGTTACTTAGCTTGGCCGGGTAACTGGAGAAAGGTTAGAAATGTCTATCTCCGGCAATGGGATAGACAGGATAACAGGGAAAAGTTATATTGTCTGCTGGACAAGGTTATGCTACACGGAGGACCAGGTTACCCTGCTATGGGGCTTGGGTTGCCATGCCCAAAGTCCTGGGTTACCCGCCCTTTCAACACAAGGTCCCTTGGGAGTTCCGGAAAAATGACGGGAATGTTTGTCACATGAAGCGATGCAGAATGCTGGAATCTCAGGTTCTGGGAGATGCTATGGGCGGAGCTACACTGGGCCGAAGAAGCTGCAAACTGGAGACATTATTCCTATCATACCCTGGTGGCCCCGCCTTGAGGCCCGGACATCATGGGCTAACTGTTGCGTGGTTGTGTGCAGTCTGGCAAAGAAGGATCTCTCCAGACCTGCTGGCAACGCCGTATACGTCGCTGCCAGCCGGTTGACCGTATGCTGTTCACAGGATATATAAGAAGGCATAGACTGGAAGGTGGAGTACCTCCTCCAAGTTGTTGGGAGTAAAGCGGACCAAAACTGGCAGAGTTAACGGGAGTTAACCGTGGGGGTCCCGCAGGTAGTCCTGGGTACTGCTGGGGCGGCTGCAGGAGTTTTATACCTACGAGGCCCGAAAGTGTCCCCAATGCCATAGGCTCTGCAAGGGAAGTGCAGAGACACTGAAAGCATGATTCCTACCACAAGTAAGGTGGATCCGAGATAGGGGTCATGGGCGGCACCCATTAGATGACTGCTGGATCACCGTATCTTGCGGAAGGCACTGGAAGCCCGAGAACTGTAAATAGTCGACTGATAAAGCACTCACAGTAACTTTTGGGCCAAGGAGAGATCAATGCATATGTGAAGCGTGTCATAGATAGTCTAGTTCATGTGGCGTCTTGACTGTTAGTCACAGGCAGGATGCCGATGTGCAGAAGGCTTCACTCTGGCAGGCTAAATGGAAATGTACCACAGCAACAGTAACCGCATAAGGTGAACGCTGACTAGAGTGTGTCGACACATGCATGCCAGAAGGGTGTGCCTGGAGACATGTTGGACCACCCTTAGCGGAGAAGGGTCTGCTCGAAGAGTTGGAGTAAACTGATAGGGGAGTTTCTGGTATAAGATAAAACTACCAAAAAGTCTATGTGAGAACTCGCCTACTCCAACAATCAATCCTCTTGAGACCTTAATTGAGTGAAGCGTCACGCTTAACGATATTAAGTTTTACTGTTAACTTTGCTCTTACATTTGGGTCAACCTTTGGCGCTAAGTTTGACGTTGTTCAGTGCGGTCGCAACCTTGGGATCCATTCTCCTAGGGGTGCCCCCGTTACACCTTCCTGTATGAAATGAAGTGACCCATTTTAGTCCTATGATCTACCACTACAATGATGGTATTATAACTGTCTAATACCTCTATGGCCAAGATAAAATCTACCTATATAGATATTCATGGCTTATTGGGTGCCTTGTTTGGTTTTACTAACCCATAAGGTGCATGTCATACAACTTTTGTCTAAGTGCCTGTGTTACAGTATTTGACACATCATTTGACTACTTTTTATATACTTGGCCAATAGTATTAGCAGCTTACTCGGAGGGTGGTTTTTGCCATTCCCCCATTACTTGCTATTGGTAGGTCATAGTTCCTTTGTATCAATTCTGACCAGATTTCCACATCCTCCAGTATCCATATCTTATCACTGTATTGGAGGTAGTCACGATCCCCTTACGATGCCTCCAATGCAATACCTTTCCTTTCCTTATCCTCTCATTCTAGTACTTCTTGTATCTCTGTATCCCCCATCTTTTCCACTTATCTCCTTGATTGTGTCCTTTATCTTATCTTGGATTTCTGCCATCTCTCTAGTATTGAAATACCTTTTTATTAGAAGAGGTGTTCATTGCCTTTTAGTGATCCTTTCACTGCTGTCCTTTTTCGATCAGTCTTTTACTTGTCTTATGAGGGCATCTGACTTCCCTCTATCTTTTTCTAGTCAATATTTAATCATAAAGTCATACTGGTTTAGCTTTTCTATCCCTTGTATTTAGTGGGCACTCAGTTCCTTGATTATCATGAATCATACTAGGTTCTAATAGTTTGTTAGGACTTTGCCATAATAGTTGGTGTTCTGAACACAATGTCTCCACACTTTAAGAGCCTGAACTATCACTAGCAGCTCATTATCATACAGGTCGTAGTTGAATTCAGTGGGCACCATTATCTTGGACCTGTATGCAACCAGTCTCCATTTCCAGTCTTCGCATTTCTGCAATAGAATTCCAGAACATACAAATTTGAAAGGCATTTGTTTTGATTATTCTTTCTCTTTCTGAGTCAAAATGTACCAAGGTGGATGCTGTCGTTATCCTTATTCTAAACTCCTTGAATACCTTATCTTGCTTGCTTCTCTAGTTCTATTTAACATTCTTCTTAAGAGAGTGGTATACTAGTTTCACATTCTGCTGAATCCCTTGATAAAGTACATCAGGGAAAATAGAGGCTAGCACCCTCAACGTTTACAGCATCTGGCATGCTAAGTGTACAGAATGTAAATTGCAACTCAGAATGCGATGTCAGATATTCGGGGCATCAGGGTGCAACTATATTGACACAGAATTTGCAGGGCGTAACCAGGCACAATGCAGTTGACACAGAATTCTCTAGGTACAACTAGGGGCAACACTATGTTGTCTGAGCACAACTAGGCATAACATTGCATTGTCAGGGTGCAAACCAGATATAACATCCAATCTGAGTCTTGTTGGAGTGAAAATGAAATCAAGAGCAAATTCTCTGAAATGATAAGTTCCCAAGAGTCCCCCAATTCCCACTTTGTGACCTAGAATACAATTGAATTTATGAAGTAGTGATAGACAGTATAATTTAGTAAAATCCTAATATGTGTAGTAATAGTCTCATTAAACCCACTGTACCTGTAACGCAATCTCACCAGTAAAGACAATGTTTATAACAAATAATAACTCCACAAATATTGATCATGACTAGATGTTCTTTAGTTAGTTGGAAGGCCGGCATCGAGTAGATCTATGGCGTAAAGTGTGGAGGGCTGCAGCCAAAGGATACCCAAGGGATTGCATATCAAAGTCAATCTATTGCAAGAAGACTAAATAGCCAGCCAGTGTCACACTAAGTGAATTTTCATACCTTACACAATTCAATAAGAGAACAGGAATACCAGTTAGCGTTAGCAGTATCTATGTATATAGGGTAGTTGTATGGTGGATGGGTGTTTAGAAGTGCATTGTGGAGTTGCTATATGTCAGTGCTGATGGAGTTATAGTGAGACTCAGATTACAACAAAGTACTAGTACTGCAACTACCACTAATACTACCAGTGAGCTATAGCTATCACTCGGATTCAGAGTAGAATGTAAGTCCTTTTTCGCTTTTTCATTCATGAAGTACCAAAAATAGAATCCACCCAGATGGGCAATTGAAACCAGGAGTGTGTGGCTTGTCACAAAAGGGCCTGATTTGGCTCTTGGCAAGTATCTTCTTATAACAGATTCAGATACACCAGGTTTGGGTTGGGCTTATGTGAGATGTGATGTCGCATCCAGATCTACCAGAATGTAGGAAAGCAGCTCTAGCTCACTCTGGTGTTATCAGTTGTTGTATCCAATACCAGAACATACTTGACATACAAGATGCAGTGCTAGGTCACTCTGGTGTATAGGGGTATTGGAACCAATGTCAGAATGCACAGGACACAGGGGATGCAGACTCAATATCATATACATTAGGATGCAACACCAGGTGCACTAGATGTGGTATTTTCTTTTGCTGATACAATAGTAAAAGTTATAAAAGCCTATGAAATATTGAATATCTCTTCGGGCTTTTAGTGCTTTCCATTCCCATATTGCCTGGTTTTCGACTAAATCTATCTGAACACCCGCTCAGTTGATAATGAAGCTGATATATTCCATTTCCTGTTTGACGAACTCATATTTCACAGGTTTGACCTTCATATTTGATTTCTGTATTGCTTCCATGATATTGTTGACATCCTTTTAGTGTTGTTCTATATTTTAGAAATATAGGAGTATATCATCTATGTAAACAATGCAGCATATATCCAGGTATCTGCTCAATACTCTGTTGAGACATTGTTAGAATGTTGCCAGAGCATTGGTCAGCACAAATGGTATTACCAGATATCTGTACATCCTGTATTGTATGGTAAACATTGTCTTCTATTTATCTCCCAGTTTGATTTTCTTGTTGTGGTATGCCTCTTTAATTTAGAGCTTGATGAAGTATTGCACTGATCCTAGTCAGTCTAGGGCCTTAGAAATTAGTGGTAGTGGGTACCAATCTTTCTTTGTTACCTTACTGAGAGCATGATAGTCCAAGCATAGTCTCAGTTATCTGTTCTTCTTTGGTATAGACAGGATCAGTGATTCTTCCTCTGTGAAGAAGTCCCTGATCCAGCCTCATTGCAGGTTCTGTGTAATGTATGTCTTGAGCTCCTGCAATTCTATTTTGTCTATGGGGTAGCCCCTTTTTGTGGGGAATTTTCTGTCTTTCTTGAATTCTATTCCCAAGCTTACCCCTTTCCCATAGGTTAGCACTTCTATCATGTTCCCTCTTGAAACAGTTCCCAATGCCAGTGGTATTCTTTAGGCATCCACTGTCTACATGGTTTGTCTTCCATATATCATTTATGTTCTATTGCCAGTTTGGTATGATACTACTGTTGATTTTGGCCAATATGGCTGGGTCTTGGTTTCATTGCAGCTTGAGAATTGCTGTATTTGCTCCACATTGGTAGAACTTTCTGAATATGGATGCTATGATTTCACAGATCTCAATTTATTTTAAGAGTTTCTGCTCTTCTTTTGTAGCTTGGTTCATATATCTGAATCCCTTCATTCCTCAAGTAATTTTATTAAGAGTTTCCACTTCTTGGAGATCCTCATTATTAATTCTCCCAATGATCAGTTGTGTGATTTGAGCAACTCTTCCTACTCAGTTTTCTTTATCCTCTAGGTTTGACAAGACTATCTTCACTTTATCTGTATAGTCAGCATCAAGTACTCCTACATTGGTTATGAGTTGATGCTTGACTGCTAATCCACTGTATGGGGCAATTTGCCTATAGGTATCTAGAGGTAGTCCCCAGGCTATCGCTGTAGCTACTGTTATCCGTGCTCTAGTGGGTATCGTCAGTCATTTATTGGCACACAGGTCATGCCCTGCCCCTCCTGCTGAACCCTTGGTAGGCACTTTTGCCTCATTGGTCAACTTCTTGACTCAGATCCATTCATCCACTTGGCTAGTCTGGGCACTTTGTTGTCTTGGAGCTTGGAGTTCAGAGAACTTTGTAATCAAGTTCTCTTTCAGGACTTCTGCTTCAGGGGTTGGGTAGTCCATTAGTGAACTGTGCAGATATTTGATCACACACCGTTCCTTCGCAAATCTGATTTCGTTATTTTCCCACTCAATTGTAGGACTGTGTTGTCTTAGTCCAGGTATCCTAAAGACTGCCTCATGGCTTTGCAGGTTGGCTACCTGGTAGATTGCCACTTCTCTATAGCTGTCGATGTCTACAAGGACTCATGTCTTATGGGTGATCAGTCCCATAACACTTTTCATTCCATCTGCTAGACATATATCTCTTGTTTTTTTAGCCCAGATAGTATTGCATCTGCGTTTCTCACATATTCCTTTATCAATAAGATTCTCTGTCACTCCTAAGTCGATCATTGCATATATCGTAACCGTTTTCTTCATGTAATAATATCTTACATATAATATGATCTCTTTCATGTTCTAGAGGTTCCACTGATAATATTGCAAAGTAATTTCCCAGGTTGAGGGGTTTCAGTTGCGTCTTGTCCCTCAGACTATCTATTGCTAAGGACAGTTGTCTTTTTCTCCTATATTATTCTTAGTGTTAACATTTATCTCATGTAGCCAGGTTGGAGTTGGTACCTGTTTTCCTGGCCAGGCACACTCTGTTCTCCCCAGCTGGGTTGCATTCTGCCTGCCTCTAGGCATCTTGTAGTTGCATAAGATATAGCCACTCCTTCTATATCCTAGGTATAGTCTACCCTTCATTCTTCTCTCATATTCCTGCCAAGACAGGTTGAGATTTGGCCTTCTTTTTGTTATATATAAGTCTATTGTATTACCACTTAGGGTCGTTGTAAGCAGTACTGGTCTGAACATTCTATCTTCGTTTCGCAGTGTTGTTCTGGATTCATATATCAATCTTCCTTCCTGGATATGTTCAACAATGTCCAGCTGGGGTTTCTTTGCAATTGCCTATACCATGAAATCTGCTTTAGTCATATACTTAGTCCCTGCCTTGTACTATATATTGTACAACTGAGGATTATATGCTTATAGCAGGAATCGTCAGAAGGTTGTATAGTCATACTCTATCCCCACTGTAAGGTGCTGGAATATATTCCAGAAGTCTGTTATATTCTACTTTCCTTGTTGCATACTTTCCAGCTTGTTCTGAACTCCTTGTTTCATATTGATATCTGCGAACCATATTCTGAGAACCTCCTTAAAGCAGTCCGATGTTTTCTATTCTTGGTCTTTTGATCCTTCAATATAGAGGGTTATCCATTTACCAGCCATGTCATGTAATAGCAATTGCGCATTTGGTACTTTAGTCGTGACTCAATCTTGCTTATAGTCTCTAACTCGAAAGTACCTCCCGAGATATGAGGAGAATCCACATAGCTTTCTCCTTTACCCTGTGAAGACGTCAGGTTCTTTGGCCTTCAGCATGCTGCCTCAGCTAGGTCTGCCTATCGGCAGTATTGCTAGTAGGGCTGTTCGTTGTTTGAATGTTATTCCTACTAGTTGGACCAGCAGGATGGCTGTTACTATTGCTGTTTCTGACATTTAGGTTTTAGTTTCTTCATCCCATAACGATGTTTCTAGTATTTGTTGTTCTTCTAGTATGACGTGGCTTGCCAGTCTCTCTATTCCTTGCAAACTCGCTACTTATTCTAATTCCTCCCCTTGTCTTATGAGCTCAAGGTGATCAGTGATTTCGTTACCATCATAATTATGTATTTTGTTATTATCATAGAGTTACCATTGCTACCTCCATGTCTTGTTATACCACTATGTGTGTTCTGTTATGACGCTATGAAATGTAGTATTTTCTACCAGTTAGTACTCTCCTACACAGAAGACAATACCTCACCCTTGAATGTTCAAGACTTGCCTTATCCTTTTGAGTCAGATACCTAAGTAACTAAGGCACCTATCAGAGAACTCACTCATGAGAGTATATGTGTAATCTTGTTATATAGACAATGAGTGAAGTAGCAAAGTTGTAGGTAAGAAGTTGCAAAAACGATAGCATGAAGCGCTTATCCTCCTGGGTTCTAGCCACCTCTTTTATGCTCACCCTTCATGTCAACTCTACTCATATAACTCATACTTGTAAGTCCACTGCCATGGTCATGTACACTAACTGTGTCACATGGATGAGACCCATGACTCACTATTTGAGTCATATGTAAAAGTCATAACATTATATGACTCGCGACTGCAAGTCGTTCAAGTACACCAATCAATTATGACATACCAAGAACTCACAACTAGGAGTCATGCGAGACCCCAGGACCTCAACTATAAGTCATGGTGCTAAAGTCTAACTAACTTACCTTATCAGTTAGCCTAACTTAGTCCTCCCAATATTCTGTTCTGAGTCTTGCATGATATAAGCAATCTTCGACCCCCATCACTGTTTGCAATACGTTAGGACATAATACCTATAGATACAATATCAGAACCATTTATTTCAATAATCACTTCCTTGAAGTAGTCAAAATAGTCCAAGATAGTGGTAGTAGACAAGACAGAATTAAGTTCTTCAACAACCTACTAGTATTTGGAGGCCTAGATCCAATGCTGATCCTTCTTAATGAGTGTATTAAGAGGGCAGGCGAGGTGGGAATAGGTCCAAAAGAAGTATTGATAAAAGTTACCGAACTCTAAGAAGGCAGGAACAATGCATATGTATTACTATCTAGGCCAGGCAATGATGATTTCCATCTTAGCATTCTCCATCCATATCCCTCTACTAGTAATGATAAACTTCTAGTATTCTACTTGGTCCACAGGGAACTCGCACTTCTGTGGCTTGACCTTGAGCTTGGTTTCAGTCAAGACCTTTAGAATCCATTAAATATATTCTACGTACTCTTCTTTGGTCACACTATGGATAAGTATATCACTCATGTACAATAGATAGAAACAGTCAAGCCCCAGTGGTACAGTTTCCCGCAACTTATTGTACTCGCAACAGGTAACGACCTTCTTCTTCCCCTGAACTGCGCTGCACTGTGTCCAAGATCTCCTTTTGTCTCTTGGCTCTATCTTTGTATTTCTACATAAGAATCAGTTTCTCATTAGGGCCGTGGGTTTCAGTCTTTATATTGCTAAGTTGATCAGCATAGCAGATAGGTGCTTGACTTTATGTCTTGCCTATATAGTGGAAAGGTTTGTAGTGTAAAGGTTTTTGTATTGTAAAGAGCAAAAAGTAGGAGATAGGAAATAATAGTAGATGGCTGCGTAAAGAGCTAACCCATCTGTAAAAACCTGGCCTTTATGTCGGCCTCTTCCCGCAACCCTAACCCTGCCGACGATCCTCAAGCGAGATCAGGTGCAAAATCAATTATAACATCATATGACCCAATTGAGTGATGTGCGCGAAATATATAACAACCCCATGACCTCTAAACGAGGTCATGTACGAAAACAGAAATCAAACACAATATAAATCAAACGCATAAACAAACCACATAACCTAATAATAAGGTCATGCGTAAAACATAAACAAGCTACATGACCTACTAATCAGGCCATGAGTAAAACCTAAACGAGTCTGCCTTGCCAGTAAGCCTTACTAACCAGTCTAGACTCTTCCTGTGACATCAATCGTGCACCGTATGCGAAACATCAATTCAAACATAAATGAGCTCCATGACCTGCTATATTACAATGTAGCTAGAGTGTGCACCCGGCTCCATGCAACATGTAATGATCAACTCTCAGAAAAACAAGGGCAAAACCCTAAAAAAATACATATTTTGAAAATCAGAAAATATTTCCAATTTATCCTTCCACATATTTTCACTTTAATATTTGTTTTATATTTCCAATATTTTAAAAATAAAGTATCTAACATTGAAGAAAACTATAATTGAAGAAATTACATACTAAAAAGTTTAATACAACCAGAGTATATATTATACTATACCAGAGACACATCGATAGGACTTATACTTGGTATGTACAAGATTTGCATAATGTGCTGATGCATAGATAACATTATTCCTGAACACTTCCATAACTTGTACACTCCTCTGATGATATTTCTATATGGGCTTTTCTGGAATTTGGGCCAATGTTTTTGGCAGTAACCTTTGCAAAGATACAAAATCATACTCACAATTCTTTCTAGTATACTGCTTTGCAGCTCCCCAATAGTATTGAATAAAGTTTATTTCACAGTGAAAAGGAGGATAGAAAATAACCAGATGGCCAGCATGTTCAATTGCTTCTTGCAGTTGTGATTTTTGTGCCTTAAAATCAGGCTGGGCTGCTAATAGAGCACGGGCAAAACAGGTACTGCCTTGTAGACTAAGAGGATTTGGTTTTAGTCCTTTACCTTTGATTGAAGGTATTGAATACTGAGTTTGAAAGTTTGGATTATTGATAGGCTACAATCCTCTTTCAGTTAAGATGAGTTGTAATCCTTTTAGAATTCTACTAGATAGCTTCATTGACTGGATGTATCGACCACCAGGTGCTCTTTCATCTCTTACAAAGGTATTATGCATAACCTTTTTATTCTTTCCACCAGGTTCCCAGTTCATTTCTGACACCTGCAAGGTATCATCTGCCAACTTTAAGTGATTTCGAGAATTATCAAAAGTAAAGAGAGCCTGACATCTAGGGAATTGGAACCTCAAATGGAGAGATTACTTTATTGATTACTTGATCTAAAAGCTGGTCACTGGTCTACTATGTATCCCTCCCACATGGCAGAATGACACAAGTGTTCCTCTCTCCTAAATGGCCAACAGGAGGTAGAAAGTCTAATACATGAACTCCCTTGCTATAGTCTTTTTTTCTCTAAGGCTGATGTTCTTCTTGAACCCAATGATAGTGTGCACTATCATTTGAATTGAAGGTACACTCATCCTGAATAACTAAAATTAGAGATTACAGTTGGCCTGATTCAAGTTTTAGATTTGGTTCCTCCTGCAGATGTTCATTCCAACACATGAGGTGGTCTTTATTTGATTTCAACCTTGAAAGGAACTCTTGCCGCCGATAACTGTTAATATCTATTCACTCATGACCATCATTATAAATACCTGTTCGGTATTCTTTCTATTTGACGCCAAGTTTATACAACTATTGTAAAGCAGTTGAGGATGACAGGACTTTCTCACCCCCTTGAGTAACATTCGCAACTGACCAGTTTCCAATATCCTCATCCCTTGTCCCCCAGAACTCAGTTACAGCCCATCCTAGTCTATATACAGTCAATTCTATCAGTAATTAGCAAATCATACTCCTTCTTTATAAAAGACCTAAATAACTTGAACAAAATATCACGTACCATCTTTCACAGAACTTATGTAATTCCTGGCTGCTGGAATTGTATCTACATCATCAAGTAAGCAGAGAATCTTTTGATATTTTCTCTGCTTAGGACTTTCAATTTGCTAGTACTTAACCTAAGTGACTTCTTGACGTAGTATTCTATGACATATTTGTGCACCCCATTCTCCTCCATCGGCAACTCTCTTAGCTAGAGCTTTTCCGTACTCCAAAGATGACTCAAACCCAGTATACAAGTCTTGACCTTTTAAAGCCTTTTGCTCTTGTTGTAACTGAAGTTTTAAAAAGAAGTATACACCGTAGTGCCAATCATAGCATAATCCATACAATTTAGGCCTTTGAGACTTGGGCTTAACAAGTTTCTCAATAGCCTTTAAAGCAGCCTGGAGGATTTTTATGCCTATTGCTAATGGCACAATCTTCTGACCTGGGCGTTTTGGCCAACAGTATTGAGCTGAAGTAAGTAACACCTTTTCATTAGAGCTATTGGTCTCTTTATTGATTGTGGGGGATTGCAGGATTGTACTGCCCTTATTGCTAACTAGTCGGTTCTGAGCCTCACCTCTTATAACTTTCAAATGTAAACAGTACTTTCTAACATGCAGGGTACTTGCCGCAACTACATAATAAATACCCGATTTAGTATAAATGAGTAAATATATTACACCATTGCACCTACTTTTGGGTGCTTTCAAACTTATACTAGACAGAGTCTCAGATAGACTATGTAGGTGGCTGGATTGTAATTTCTGTTGCTTGATTCCTTCTTGATGAACTCAACCACACAATGGGGACTTATTTATAAAGGGCCACATTTTTGGCATATTTGATAGTAGTATTCTGGTGGTTGCGATAGAAAGTGGTCTTGATTGTCAACTAGGAGATTAGGAATGATCCTCTAAGAGTATCGTTTTTATTACAGAAAATGAATCACTATAAGTACAGGGCAGTAGAAAGTTTTGTATTATTCTATTGAAGTCAAAAATACACAAATAATTGCAAAAGGTAAGAGAATTGAAAGTAGGACCTGTGTTATGTATATTTTTTAGGGTTTTGCCCTTGTTCCTCAGAGGGTTGAGTATTACATGTTGCATGGAGCCAGGTGCACATTCTAGCTGCATTGCGCCATAACAAGATCATGTGCGTGAAATACAGCTTAGTCCCATGACTTCTAAATAAGGTCATATGGGAAACCTGTTCCTCGCTTCCATCATCTGGCTAGTGCTTTTCTAGCCAGATGGTGACATTAGCTCTCCTCTCCCATATCTCCAGTCCCTGAGGATATTTTTACCTTCTCCTTCTCTTTCTCTCCTTGCTGATTGCTATGTACTTGCAAGTTTGCAGCTCATGGTTCCTGGCATTATTGTACTCTTTCAAGAACCATTCTTCAATCTCCTGTGGGACCCTTCTCTCCTGACTTGTTCTCTGCTCTTGCTCTCTCACCATCTTTTTCACTTCCTGCAATCCTTGTACTATCTGCCTCGGTCATGCAGTTGTTTCTTAGAGGTTATCAATCATTCTTTTCTGTCTAGTGATGGTTTCATCCTGGGCTTTGATCATTTCACATAGGGCATCCTTGGGTTCAAAAGAAACTTTTTGTCTACTGTTCTCTGTGAGCTCCATCCTCGCAGCTTGTAGTTGGGCTTCTTTTTCTCGTCATTGGTGGGAGTGGCAGAACTTGTGCATGTAGTTCTGCCGGTCGATTTTTAGGTGTTCCAGCCCTGTCAAGGTAGCTGGAGTGTCCTCTTCTCCGGTTTCCTGTTGCCAGGAGTTGGCTCACTCCTGGTTGCTATTCCAATCTCTTGTTCCGATGGCCTCCATCAGCTACTACCATTGCCATTCCTTTGCATATCTGTGTATCGTGCAGCCATCATTACTGCACGCTATCCAGGTTTTGTTTTGCATGTTCTTTCATCTGTACCGCTCCCTCCTCTTCTTCTTTTTGTGCCTGTAGTATGTTTCTTTCCAATTTGGTACAGTCTTCAACTGCCACCTAACTCTTTTCTTCCCCCTTGATACAGACGGTTGGTTGCTGGTTTGAACAGTTAGCACTGGTAGAAGAAGACGATGCCATCTTTAGAGTTACGGAAGTTTGTTGCTGGATGCTATGCTTGATTGTGTTTGGGTGAATAACTGGTTCACTTAGGACGGTATTGGAGTTTACCACAGTGTAAGTGAGAGTCGATTATTTCTTCAACTTTGCATTTGTCTTCTTCATCTAAGTGAATGGGTACGGGGGAATGTTTCTTCTTTGAGAGAGAAGAGTCTTCTTGGTAGGGTTCAAGGAGGCTGGTATAGAATGCTGAATGAGTCTGTTTGACTGAGGTGGGGAGGTTGAGTTTATATGCTTTTAATCCAACCCATTGGATTATATTTAATGGTCCAAGTTTCTGGTAGTCTAGCTTCTTCAATAGTCTCATGGTCCAGATATTTTATGGTATCAACCAGATCTTATTATCAACCATAAGGTTTGGGTCACGCTGCCGGTGCTTATTGCTGTTTTCCTTCTGACTCATGTGTGCTAGAGTCACTTCATCTCATAAGATGTCGTGTATCTTTATCATATTGTCAGTGTCTGTTATCTTTCGCAGCACTTTGTATTCTCCCAGATCAAATGATGGGTCATATCCACAATTTGCCAGGAAAGCTATCTTCTTTACTGTCTCCCGTCATCCGTTGTTGTATGCCAAGTGTACCGTGAATAACAATTCTGTCCTCTTATTTTGTTGATAGTTGACATAGGCTCGCCGATATTGTTCTAATCTTGCGTTCATTCATACAGTCTGCGCATCTGTTTATAGATAGAAGGCCATGCTCATGTGTCGGCGGACCCTTAACTGTTGTGTGATCTCTTTCCATACTACTCAGGTAAATAGGGATCCTCTATTTGAAGTAATATCTTTCAGTAGGCTGCAGAGTCTAAACACTTGGTCTTTAATTATATTAGAGAACTGTGGTACTGTGATATACATTCTGTATAGTATAAAGTGCGCCATTTTTGTAAGTCAGTCGATTGCAACCTATATGATGTCATGGCTATTCCATTTGGGTAGTTCTATGATAAAATCCACATCTATATATTTCCATGGTCTTCCAGGAGTTTGGAGCAGTTAGAGCCGCCCATAGGGTTTGTGTTTAACTATTTTCATTGGCTAAGATGTGTCACAATTCTTCACATATCTTTGAATATCGTCATGCAGTGATGGACAGGAGTATTGTAATAGGGGCACCTCCAGGAAGATGGATCCCAAGGTTGCGACCGTACCAAACAACTTCAAACTTATCACCAAAGGTTCACCCCGAGGTAAGAGTAAAGTAAATGGTAAAACTTACTATTATTAAGCCACACGCTTTACTCAATTAAGGTCTCGAGAGGATTGATTGTTGGAGTAGGAGAGTTCTCACATAGACTTTGCGGTAGTTTTATCTTATGCCAGAAACTCCACCTATCAGTTTACTCCAACTATGTGAGCACACCCTTGTCTGTGAAGGGCGGTTCGACACGTCTCCTGGCACACCCATCGGGCATGCATGTGTCAACATTCTCTGGGCAGCGCTTACCTTATGCAGTTACCGTTTCTGCGGCGCATTGCCATTTTCCCCGCCGGAGTGAAAACCTCTGCGTATTGGAGTCTTGCCAGTAGCTAACGGTCAAGACGCCGCATGAATTAGACTATCCGTAACACCCTTCACATATGTATTGATCTTCTACTTGGCCCCGGAAGCGACGGTGAGCAGTTTATCTATCTACTATTTACTGTTCTCAGGCTTCGCGTGTCTTCTGCAGGATACGGTGACCTGGGAGCGGTGTAACAGGGGCACCCCTAGGAGGAAGGATCCCAAGGTTGCAACAGCACCGAACAACTTCAAACTTATCGCCAAAAGTTCACATCAACGTGAGAGCAAAGTAGAGGGTAAAACTTAATATCGTTAAGCATGACGCTGCACTCAATTAAGGTCTTGAGAGGACTGATTGTTGGACTGGGAGAGTTCTCACATAGACTTCCAAGTAGTTTTATCTCATGCCGGAAACTCCGCCATCAGTTTACTCCAACTGTTCGGGCACAGCCTTCACGGCTAAGGGCGGTCCGACACATGTCCTGAGAGACCCTTCGGGCATGCATGTGTCGACATACTCTAGTTGGCGTTCACCTTTTGCAGTTATCGTTTCTGCGGCACATTGCCCTTTTCCCCACTAGAGTGAAAACTTCTGCGCATCGGCATCCTGCCAGTGGCTAACAGTCAAGATGCCGCACCAACTAGATAATCTATGACACCCTTCCCATGTGCCTTGATTTCTACTTGGCCCCGGAAGGTTCCGTGAGCGTTTTATCTATCTACTATTTACAGTCCTTGTACTTCCGGTGTCTTCCACAGGACACAGTAGTCCAGGAGTGATCCAATGGGCGCTACCTATGACCACTACCTCGGATGCACCTCACCTGTGGTAGGAATCATGGTTTGGTGTCTCTACACTTCCCGTTCAGAGCCTATGGCATTGGGACACTTTCGGGCTTGGTAGGTATACAGCTTTCCCAGTCACCCCAGCACCATCTGGGACTACCTTCGGGAACTCCACGGTTAACACCCGTTAACCCCGTCTGCTTTGGTCCGTTTTACTCCAAACAACTTGGAGGCGGTACTCCACCTTCGACCCTGTGGCCCCTCGTATATCCTGCGAACTGCCTACAGTCGACCGGACGGCAGCGACGTATACGGTGCTGCAAGCAGGTCTCCTAAGATTCCACTTTGCCAGACTGCACACAACTACGCAAATGTTTGCCCATGACGTCTGGACCTCAAGGCGGGGCCGGAGGGGTATGATAGGAATAATGTCCCCAATTTACAGCCTCTTCAGAGCTGCGTAGCTCGCCCAATAGCATCTCCTGGAACTCCAGATTCCAGTATTATGCATGGCTTCGCGGGACAAACATTCTAGTCATTTTTTCTGAACTTCACCAGGGACATCGCATTGAAAGGCAGGGTAACTGCGGACCTTGGGCAGGGTGACCCAAGCCCCATGGCAGGGCAACCTGATCCTGAGGGGAGGGTAACCTGTCTAATGGACAAGATAACTTTTCCTTGTTATCCTGTCTATCCCTTTGCCGGAGATAGACTCCTCTGACCTTTCTTCAGTTACCCTGCCTTGCTGAGTAACTGCCCCTTCAGAGGTCCCTAAGTATGCTGACACTACTCCCGGGTGTATCCAGGTATGTGAGTCCATGACCAGCCAATTCTGTTCATTCTCGGAGACCGGGCCATTGGGTCTCCACAGGTCAAGTACTTACTCACCTCCCATTTCCTACCACTTCACCTCCTGGCTACCTGTATGAGTGTATGTTCACACCGCCATAGCCCATGTATGCTGGGTTATTACAACACTCCCCTCTGCTCCATGGACCGCCCTAGACTGTTAGTGGCATCTTTTATTTCTCCGACTCGCTTCCGCAATGACACTCTGGTGACGGGGCTTGGACGGATATCTTTGGTGGCAATCCAGAATGCCCTTCCACCCTGTCCCTCCCAGAATCTCATAGGGCTATCATGAATTCCCTTCAGCCGTATAGCCTTCCCATGAAACCAGGTACCGGACAAAGGGCGACGGAAACTTCGCCTTTGCTCCACTATACCATTGACTGTCCACAACAGCTGCGATAACATTACTTGGCTCCTTGTCCACAAGTTCCGAGGGGGGACCACTTTGATCCTACCTGATCCAGGATCCTCACGGTATGGTTCCAGTAATGTGATATTGGAAACTGGGTAGATGGGCTATCTTGTAGGCAGCTGGACTTCATATGCTCGGGTACCCACCCGACGTTTGACCACAAAAGGGCTGAACCTACGGTGGTCCAGATTCTTGGTCAGATGTTTCGTGCAGATGTTTGTTCCGTTTAACATCATACAGTCCACTTTCTTCACCCACCCTGTGGCCATATCCCTACCGGTAACATAGTCCGGTGATGGCAACCCTTTCTGGTCATGCCATTTCCATTGCCTTTCCTGTATCCATTGAATCATTTCTTGAATCTCTTGCCAGGTTCCTTCCCATTCCTTAAGCAAGAGCTCCCTGCTAGGGTGTATTCCTTCATTATCAGACACGATACGGGACCAGTTTCTCCGTGGATTAAACCTATAATTGATTTCAAATAGTGACAACTGGGTGGATTCCGATGTCCAGGTATTGCCCGAATACTCCACCAGGGGTAACCACGAAACCCAATCATCCTGTTGGTAGGAACAGTAACTACGCAAGTACTGCTCCAGTGTTTGATTAACTCTCTTGGTTTGCCCATCAGTCTTAGGGTGGAATGCAGTCGAAAGGTTTAGGCTCACTTGCAACAAGTGCATCAGACTCATCCAGAACTTGGATGTGAATCGGCTATGTCGGTCAGAGATGATTGACTCTGGGAGCCCATGAAGGCGCCAAACTTTCTTCAGGAATATCATGGCAAGCTTCTTGATCGGTACCTCCGTGATCAGGGCTATGAAATGTACCATTTTTGAGAAACTGTCCACTATGACCAAGAGCTTGGCATACCCTTTGGACTCTGGCAGTGCTACAATGAAGTCTATTGAAATTGCTGTCCCCGGTTGCATAGGAACAGCAATAGGTTCCAGCAGACTGCACTTCTTCTCCCTGATAGACTTACTCCTTTGGCATGCATCATATGTCCGCATATAGCCGGTGATATCCTCGTCCATCTTAGGCCAATAGAAGTTAGCCCTAACCCTACCAATGGTCTTGTAAGTCCCGAAGTGTCCTGCAATTCGAGAGTCATGTTCAGCCTCCATGATTGTCTGATTCACATTCTGACCCTTGGGAACATACCACCTGTTCTTCTATGGGACTAAGGCCTTTCCCGTCATGAAGTGTAGGTCCAACTCTTTGTCACTAGCGTCCATTGCCTTCAGGATTCTTAGGTATTCCCGGTCATCCTTTATCGCTACACGTGACTGATTCAAAAAGGAAGACCGGAGCCGAAATCCTTGGCACACCTGCAACACTGGTGGTGGCAAGATGTCCTGTTCCTCGCTCCTCACGCACTGTCCAGGGTGAAAAAATGACTGCGGCGGAAAATCACTCCCCCCATCAGGGTGGTAGTCCCTACTCTGTAACAAAGCATCTGCCTTCTCCTTCAACCATTTTTCTCGGTAAACTACCTTGAAGTTAAACAGTTGGATGAACTCAGCCCAAGGGTGTTGCCTTCGGTTGCGGATCTTGGTACTATTATAGTACTCCAAATTCTTATGATCTGCATAGATCACCAATTGGTCTGTTACCAAGTGTAACAGATGATCCTATTCCTTGAATGCCGCCACGATGGCAGTCATTTCCTTGTCCTGGACATCATAATTAATCTCCGCTGGGTGAAACTTCCGACTATGGCAGGCCATTGAATGCCATCTCTCATCTTTATAGGGTTGGGAGAGAACGGCTCCTAATGCAAAGTCACTAGCCTCGGTTTCCAGCTGGGTTGGTGGTTCAAGGTCAAAATGTCCTAGGATAGATGTAATATGTTCAGGCCAGGCCCTAGTCATGTGGCGGTACGGCAGGAGCAGTGGCTTCTTGATCAACAAGAAGTGGGCGCTGCCTGCTAAAGGTGGCTGCGAAGGGGTGTAATAGGGGAACAAAGAAGTAACCGTTCAACCAAGTATATTAAGAATACTGTCAGTGGAAGTCTGCTGTTTCGATCGCAGAAATCAGCAGTCTTTGAAGACAGCTTATCGCTTATCGCCAGTATACGTGGTATTGCAAAACAAGGTGTGTATCAACCGGTAGCACACAAAATAATACCAGTATCCAACGATACTATGAAAGCAAACATAAAACAATATGTATATCAACCGATAGTACACGAAACAATACCAGTATCAAACGATACTGCGTGTAACAGGGGCACCCCTAGGAAGATGGATTCCAAGGTTGCGACCGCACCAAACAACTTCAAACTTATCGCCAAAAGTTCACGCAGATGTAAGAGTAAAGTAGACGGTAAAACTTAATATCGTTAAGCCTGACGCTTCACTCAATCAAGGTCTCGAGAGGATTGATTGTTGGAGTAGGAGAGTTCTCGCATAGACTTTCAGGTAGTTTTATCTTATGCCAGAAACTCCCCCATCAGTTTACTCCAACTATTCGAGCACACCCTTCTCCGCTAAGGGCGGTCCGACACGTCTCCTGACACCCCCTTCGGGCATGTATGTGTCGACCCGCTCTAGTCGGCGTTCACCATATGTGCATATCGTTTCTGCGGCGCATTTCCATTCTGCCCGCCGGAGTGAAAACCTCTGCGCATCGGGGACTTGCCAGTGGCTAACTGTCAAGACCCCTTGCTGAACTAGACTATCTATGACACCCTTCCCATGCGCGTTGATTTCTTCTTGACGCCGGAAGCTACCGTGAGCGGTTTATCTATCTACTATTTACGAGTCTCGGGCTTCCGGTGTCTTCCGCAGGGTACGGTGGTCCAGGAGTGATCCAATGGGCGCTACCCACGACCACTACCTCGGATACACCTTACCTGCGGTAGGAATCATGCTTTTAGTGTCTCTGCACTTCCCTCTCAGAGCCTATGGCGTTGGGGACATCCTTGGGCGTGGTAGGTGCAAAACGTTCCCAGTCGTCCCGGCACCACCCGGGACTACCTTCGGGACCCCCACGGTTAACTCCCGTTAACTCCGTCAGTTTTGGTCCGTTTTACTCCGAACAACTTGGAGGAGGTACTCCACCTTCCACCCTATGCCCCCTTATATATCCTGCGAACAGCTTACGGTCGACCGGACGGCAGCAACGTATACGGTGTTGCAAGCGGGTCTCCAAAGATCCTCCTTTGCTAGACTGCACACAACTACGCAACCGTTTGCCCATGACGTCCGGGCCTCAAGGCGGGGCCGGAGGGGCATGATAGGAATAATGTCTTCAATTTACAGCTTCTTCGTAGCTGCGTAGCTCGCCCAATAGCATCTCCCGGAACTCCAGATTCCAGTATTATGCATGGCTTCGTGTGACAAACATTCCAGTCATTTTTCCCAAACTCCCCGAGGGACTTTGTGTTGAAAGGTAGGGTAACTCAGATCCTTGAACAGGGTAACCCAAGCCTCAAGGCAGGGTAACCCAGTCCTGAGGGTAGGGTAATCTTGTCCGGTGGACAAGTGGACTTTCTCCTGTTACCCTATTCTATCCCACTGCCGGAGATAGACACACTGGGCCTTTCTCCAGTTACCCAGCCTAGCTGTGTATTGCCCCTTCATAGGTCCCTAAGTATGCTGACACCAATCTCGGGTGTAGCCATGTACCTAAATACTTGTGTCCACTAAGTCTGCTCATCTCGGAGCCCGGGCCATCGGGTCTCCGTAGGTCAAGTACTCACTTGCCTGCCGGTTCCTACCAGTTCGCCTCCGGGCTACCTGTATGGGTGTAGGTTCCGGCTGCCATAGCTCACGTATGCTGGGTCGTTACATCACTCCCCTCTTCTCTACGGTCCGTCCCGGACCGTTTAGCGTCGTCTTTTGTTTCCACGACTCGATTCCCCCAAGACCCGATGGTCCCTGGGCTTGGACGGATATCTTTGGTGGAAATCTAGCATGGCCTGTAAGCCTGTCCCTTCTAGCATCTCATAGGGCTCCCATGAGTTCTCCTCAGCTCCATAGCCTTCCCATGAAACCAGGTACTGGACAAAGCGCGACGGAAACTTCGCCTTTGTTCCACCATACCAGCGACTGTCCACAACAGCTTCGATGACGTAACTGGGCTCATTGTCCACGAGCTCTGGGGTAGGGATCTCCTTGATCCTACCCGATTCCGGATCCTCGCGATAGGGTTCCAGCAGCGTGACATTGAAAACCGGGTGGATGCTCCATCGGGTGGGCAATTGGAGTTCGTATGCTCGGGTACCCACCCGACGTTTGACCACGAAAGGGCCAAACATCCGGTGGTCCAGCTTCTCCATGGGACGCTTGGTGCGGATGTTCTTCCGGTTCAACATCACGCGGTCCGCTTTCTTAGCCCGCCCAGCAGCCACATCTTCCAAGGTAACATAGTCCGGGGATGGCAGCCGTTTCTGGTCATGCCATTTCCGCTGCCTTTCCTGTGCCCGTTGAATCGTTTCTCGAATCTGTTGCCAGGTTCCTTCCCATTCCTTAACCAAGAGTTCACTACTTGGGTGTATCCCTTGGTTGTCAGACACAACACCCGACCAGTTTGTCCATGGGTTGAACCCATAATTGATCTCAAATGGTGACAACCTGGTGGATTCTGATGTTGAGGTGTTATACGCATACTCCGCAAGGGGTAGCAGCGAGACCCAGTCATCCTGTTGATAGGAACAGTAACTACGCAAGTACTGCTCCAGTGTCTGATTAACCCTCTCGGTTTGCCCATCAGTCTCTGGGTGGAATGCAGTCGAAACGTTTAGTTTCACTTGCAGCAAGTGCATCAGACTCATCCAGAACTTGGATGTGAATCGGCTATCTCGGTCGGAGATGATTGACTCTGGCAGTCCATGAAGGCGCCAAACCTCCTTCAGGAATATCAAGGCAAGCTCCTTGATAGGTACCTCAGTGGTCAGGGGTATGAAATGGGCCATTTTCGAAAACCTGTCTACTATGACCCAGATCTTGGTATACCCTTCGGACTCTGGCAGCGCGACAATGAAATCCATTGAAATTGCTGTCCAAGGCCGCATAGGAACATCGATAGGTTCCAGCAGCCCGAACTTCTTGTGCCTGATGGATTTATTTCTTTGGCATGCATCACATGTCCGCACATAGTCAGTGATGTGCTCATCCATCTTAGGCCAGTAGAAGTTAGCCCTCACCCTGCCAATGGTTTTGTAAGTCCCGAAGTGTCCCGCGATTCGGGAGTCATGTTCTGCCTTCATGATTGTCTGCTTCAGATTCTGACCCTTGGGAACATACCACCTGTTCTTGTACAGGAGTAAGCCCTTTTCCGTCGTGAAATGTCGGTCGACCTCTTTGTCACCTGCAGCTGTTGCCTTCAGGATCCTTAAGTACTCCTGGTCTTCGCTTATCGCTACCCGCAACTGATCCAAAAAGGACGACTTGAGCCGAAATCCCTGGCACACTTGCAACACCTGTGGTCGCAAGATGTCCCGTTCCTGGCTCCCGACCCACTGTCCGGGGCGAAAAAACGACTGTGGCGGAAAATCACTCCCCCCTTCAGGGCGGTAGTCCCTACGCCGCGACAAAGCATCCGCCTTCTCATTCAACCGTCCTTCTCGGTAAACCACCTTGAAGTTAAATGGTTGCAGGAATTCAGCCCAGCGGTGCTGCCTTCGGTTAAGGACCTTGGTACTATTAAAGTACTCCAAGTTCTTATGATCCGTATAGATCACCAATTGGTCCGTTACTGAGCGCAGCAGATGATCCCATTCCTTGAATGCCGCCACGATGGCAGTCATTTCCTTATCATGGACATCATAATTGATCTCTGCTGGGTGAAACTTCCTACTATGGTAGGCCACCGGATGCCATCTCTCATCCTCACATAACTGGGAGAGAACGGCTCCTAATGCAAAGTCACTAGCGTCGGTTTCTAGCCGTGTTGGCCGTTCAGGGTCAAAATGTGCTAGGATAGGTTTGGACGTGAACGCTTCCTTTAAATGATTGAAGGCCTGCTCACATGCAGGTGTCCATTCCCATCGGACATCCTTCTTTGTCAAGTCCGTGAGGGGTTTCGCTATCTTGCTGAACCCTTCTATGAACCGACGATAGAAGTTGGCAAAGCCCATAAAGCTTTGAACGTCGACGACGCATGTCGGAGGTGCCCAGTCTTTGATTGTCTGCACCTTTTCCGACAACATAGAGATCCCCATATCGGAGATCCTATATCCGAGGAATTCAACCTCCCGTTGGTGGAAACTGGACTTCTTCATACTTACACATAGTCTAGCTTTCCGCAATTTCTCCATTACACGCCTTACCATCGCGACGTGCTCTTCCATAGTTTCGGAGTAGATCAGGATGTCATCCATATACGCGATGACTCCTTCATCCATGAGATCTCGAAAGACCTCATTTATCATGCTCTGGAAAGTTGCCGGGGCATTACATAACCCAAACGGCATGACCGTGTATTCATACAGTCCATATCTGCACCGGAAGGCCGTCTTCCATTCCTCACCTTCTGCCATCCTCAGAAGATAGTAGCCGTTTTTCAAGTCCAACTTAGTGAACACAACGGCTTTTCCTAACCTATCTCGCAGTTCATTCATCAGCGGTAGAGGGTACTTGCTCTTCACCGTGATTTTGTTCAGCCCTCGGTAATCTATTACCAGTCTTAATGTACCATCTGGTTTTGGCACAAAGAGGATAGGGGCTGCTGCTGAGGAACTGGATCGCCGTAGCTTCCCCGTTCGCAGCATGTCATTGAGATATTCCCGGAGTGCCTTAAGCTCCTTTTCCGATAACGGATAGATAGGCCCAAACGGAGGTTGAGTCCCGGGTAGCAACTCGATCGTGTGGTCATACTTTGAGTGCTCCGGCAAGGCCTCAATCCGTTCTTGACTGAAGATGTCCCCGTAGTCCTTATACTCAGGGAGTAGCTTGACAGTAATGTCAGCACCTTCCTCATCGGAGAATTGTACAATTCCCAACAGGTACACATTACTAGGGTCTTCAGCTAGCAACTCTTCATCGGTCATGAACACTAACCGCCCCTGCTCTGCCAGGCAATTAGCCTTGCAGAAATCTGAGCGCCAGGTTAGTGATCCTGTCTTCCAATCTATGTCGGGATTATGGTCCTTCAACCAAGACATAGGTAGGTACCCGTCCACCTTGGTGTCGGGCATGTCCGCGACTTCAAACCGCATTTCGTTATGGTGGTCGCCTATTCTCATGTCCAATGATTTGGTATAGTGCAGACCTGACCCCGGAATGTGATTACCGCTTGCGTCGCTTATCGGCACATGTACCTTTCGTCGTACACATGGTGCCTGCGTTTGTTTAACCCATCGGCTACTAAGCACTGGCCCAGTAGCTCCACTGTCGAGTAGCAGGAGCGCCTCAGCGCTTACCTGTCTAGCTCCAATCTTCCAGTCTAGCCTTACCCTCAGGTGGATAGACTTGGTATGGCGAGGCAAGTTATCACGCTTCTGCCTCTTCACTTGTCTTAGGGACTTAGTCATCTTGGCTTACTAATTCTGATCTCTTGCCTTTCGACACAAGAGCGGCCACAACGGGTCGGTAAACGTTAAGGGATTGGGAATCGTGTTATCAATAGCTAGGGTGTTTACTATCACGCCAGCATGATTTCGGGTACTAAACCCTCCTCAGGTAAACTTGATCATAGTATCATTTATTCAATCAAGTCCAGCCTGAACTAATCCCGCTTGTACTAACCATAACAAATTTTCCCGAGGTGGGTAGAGGTCCGCTCTTGGACCGGTTCCAAGCGAAGCAACCTTGCTTCCCCAATGTCGAGCGTCTCCGCGAGCGAGATCTCTCCCAGCCTCAACCGAAAATAATACCCTATGACTTGTCCGTCCCAGTAAAGAAATCCTGAAAGAAATACAAATAACTAGAACAAAGGAAATAACCTGAAAACCCACAAAGGAGAGATCACCCTGTCCACCGCATACGGCCTTCAACATCTATCTGCCCACACCACCTGGGTGTAGTCAGCATCAGGGTCGTTCATGCAGTAGAGGGGTACTTACCCATCCCAGAAGCCACTTCCGGGGCTCCTTTTCATCCATCCCGCAGGGGTCTATGGATACAGGTTATTAAGGTTCTACCTTACACAGAATGGGGTCTTACCTATTCTGAGCCGTCAGTATCAACCTCCATAATCTGAGGTGATGCCTGTCGGACTTCAAGTATCTTTGACGAGGTAGCCGGAGGTGGCGCTTCAATGCGCTTTAGTCGCTTGTCCGTACCTGAGGGCTCGCTTACCGGGGCTGACCGTTTCAACCCACGAGCCTGTTTGGACGAACTAACGACTGGGGACGTCGCGGTGCACTTTCTCCAAAAGTGACCCGTTTGTCCACACTTGGTGCACTGGTTGTGCTTTCTCCGACGTTCGGTCAAAGTCGACGGGATTTCCTTATGCGCCAGGGCATACTCAGAAGTCCCCGGCTTTGCCTGTTTCCCCGCATTGAAATTAGTAGGTTTGGCAGACCGCTGGTTCTGTCTGCCCGAACCTTTATCCTTCTTTTTAAACCTTCCGGAAGTTGAGGACCTATCCTCCTTCTTGTCCGTTGGTTGAGACCGTTGGACAGGGTGGATAACTCGGTTGCTGAACCGGGTGTTGTCTTCCAGTGTGTGTCCAACCTTCCGAAGAAGATCAAGGTAGTCGTTCAAGTCGGTGGGATGGGGCTCCTTCAGTGCCCACGCGTTCCTCACTTCTTGAGTAATGCCCGACCGTACCTTATCTCGTACCTGCACAGGGTCTGTATAGCTAAGCTTATACATATAGTCAATTATCTTGTCCAGGTACTCATCGATGTGATGTGGCTTCATCACTAGGTCTCGCCACTCAAGGAGGGATCGGTCTCGTTCCGCTTGGTCACCGCCGAAACTCCGTTCAAGCCGTTCCCGGAATCCTTTCCACGTTCTTAACGGGTTACTGTTATTAACTGGAACTCCGGTACGCTTGGCTGCCTCCTTATTGATGTGGGAGTGCAGCCCAAGATACCATGTTCGGGCAGTATCTTCTAGAAGGGGGATCACCAGGTTTACCTTGTCCATATCGGTCAACCTGCACCCAGCAAAGTACTCGAACTTAACCTCTACCAGCGTCAAGAAGCTGGCGAGTTCGGTGACCTTTCCCTTAAACGCCGGAATGCCGCTCAGCTTTTCCGGCTTCTTCTGCCGTTGTCTAGATGATGGTCGTGCAGTCGCCCTGCTCCGTAGTTCCCTTGACAGCTTCTTAGCACGGCGGTCCCACCGTCGTTTCTTCTCGTCGCTCCAGTCATCCTTGCGAGCGCCGAGAAAAGGGGTCAAGTCGGGGAGAGAATCGGCATCATCATCATCCGAGCTATCATGGTCAGAGTCCCCAGGATCTCCACCTGCTCCCGTAGTACCACCGACAGGTGGTCCATTTCCACCTCCACTACCCCCGGTATTTCCACCTGGGGTCTCGCGGGGTCTATCATACCCATCAAACCTTTCCTCCTGGCCATCCTGATTCCCATCCTCGGGGGGGTTAGCCCCTGATGGTACTGATGCCGGTGGTGGAACAGGTCGTTGCCCACTCTCAGGAGTTGGGTTCGGAGCCGCCTGAGTCATCGCCAGAAACGACTGAAGCTCTGGACAACTCAAAGGTTGCATTGGGGGCCCCGCGTGTCTCCATGACCCACAGTACCCACATGTTGGTCGTCCGTCTCCCTCCTTCTGTCTTCTTCGGTGCCTTACCGGGGTCCGTGGTCCCTTCCTGCACCCGTACGTGTGGTAATGAATCCACCCCATACGGGTTTCTTCCGATTTGCAGCCCGACAGACAGTACTCGTCTTGGCTGTCCGACTCACCACTAGTGATCGTGGGGAGGATGGAGGGAAGAGTTGGTTTTGAGGGGGCAGAAGGAATCACGGGTGCCCAAGGAACGGAACGAGCGGGTGTCCCAGGTCCGGGGATCGGAGTCCCTCGTGATGGAGCCATGGGTGCTCGCTCTTCCTGGCGCCTGACCTGTTCAAAGAATCCAGGTGAAGCCGCACGCAGCGGTCGGTACCCTGGGGTAGCCGATACTGTTGGCGGGAAAGCTGCGACAGGGAAGGTATCAGGAGGGGGCAATGAAACTGGTAAAGGTGTGGGTCTTGGGGCAGCAATAGGAGGTACGGGAGTTGCAACCGACGGTGTTGCAGGGGGGTTAATGGGAGCGGGGGTCGGCCGAGGAGTAGGGTCAGGTGTATCTGGTGCTGTGATACCCTTTGGCTTGGACGTCCTTTTCTTAACCCGACGCCCATCGGTTGGTCCAATCGCCGGACTTCCTGAACGACTGCGGGCGATCGAGGAGGGGACAGACAGCGAGCCTGTTGATGCTCTTGTGAAGGACGAGGTATAACTGTATCCTTCCCCCTTGAGGCTTTCCAACATCCGTATGCCCACGGGGCTTAGGTACGCCCTCCACTGTTCATCCCGGGCTCTCATAGCCAGTTCCATCCCGAAGTTCTCCAGCTTCGTGTGGACAAGTGGGAGTGGGGGCGCCGCCTCTATCATCAGTACGTCATTCTCAGCATCAATACTATAACCTCCCGCGAAGGCCCTTTCCAGCGCTGCCATACGATCCTTCAATGCCTTCTGGTCTCTTAACATTCGCAGGTATGCCTCCTGCTGTACCTTCATCCATTCCACCGCTGCCGTAGTAATCTGTTTACGGAACACCTGCTGCTGCTGGGCATTCCAGTTCTTCAGTTCCCGCTTCGCATCCTCAATCGACTTGGATACCTCCCGGACGATGTAAGGTTCGACGAACTCGCGGGAGAACTCGCTAAAGGGTACTCCTTGCGGTGGAGGAGGGAGCATGTTGTGGACGAGGGCGGCGTCTTGGAAGAACGAAAGCGCCGCAGCGCGAGGGTCTGTAATCATAAGATCAACACATTCATCAGGTAGTTGAATAGGGGCGGCCTCCAGGAGCAATTGGTGACCGTCCCATTCAATACCGCGGACGTCCGCGAACACCGAAGCACGAAATGTGTTGGCGGAGTTCTCGTCAAGGTCAAGGTCTGAATCCGAGTTGGATTCCATTCTAGGTCGACGTTCGATACTAGCCATTGCGCTTTCCACCCTGGGCTACTTGTTCGAGACAAGGTTACCAGTATTCACGCAAGGTCAGTGCCGAAGGTCGAAAAACAATTAATCAGGAGAGGAGTTAAGCGAGGAGCTCGCTTAACGATATACTGTAACGGGGGCACCCCTAGGAAGATGGATCCCAAGGTTGCGACCGCACCAAACAACTTCAAACTTATCGCCAAAAGTTCACACAGATGTAAGAGTAAAGTAGACGGTAAAACTTAATATCGTTAAGCCTGACGCTTCACTCAATTAAGGTCTCGAGAGGATTGATTGTTGGAGTAGGAGAGTTCTCGCATAGACTTTCAGGTAGTTTTATCTTATGCCAGAAACTCCCCCATCAGTTTACTCCAACTATTCGAGCACACCCTTCTCCGCTAAGGGCGGTCCGACACGTCTCCTGACACCCCCTTCGGGCATGTATGTGTCGACCCGCTCTAGTCGGCGTTCACCATATGTGCATATCGTTTCTGCGGCGCATTTCCATTCTGCCCGCCGGAGTGAAAACCTCTGCGCATCGGGGACTTGCCAGTGGCTAACTGTCAAGACCCCTTGCTGAACTAGACTATCTATGACACCCTTCCCATGCGCGTTGATTTCTTCTTGACGCCGGAAGCTACCGTGAGCGGTTTATCTATCTACTATTTACGAGTCTCGGGCTTCCGGTGTCTTCCGCAGGGTACGGTGGTCCAGGAGTGATCCAATGGGCGCTACCCACGACCACTACCTCGGATACACCTTACCTGCGGTAGGAATCATGCTTTTAGTGTCTCTGCACTTCCCTCTCAGAGCCTATGGCGTTGGGGACATCCTTGGGCGTGGTAGGTGCAAAACGTTCCCAGTCGTCCCGGCACCACCCGGGACTACCTTCGGGACCCCCACGGTTAACTCCCGTTAACTCCGTCAGTTTTGGTCCGTTTTACTCCGAACAACTTGGAGGAGGTACTCCACCTTCCACCCTATGCCCCCTTATATATCCTGCGAACAGCTTACGGTCGACCGGACGGCAGCAACGTATACGGTGTTGCAAGCAGGTCTCCAAAGGTCCTCCTTTGCTAGACTGCACACAACTACGCAACCGTTTGCCCATGACGTCCGGGCCTCAAGGCGGGGCCGGAGGGGCATGATAGGAATAATGTCTCCAATTTACAGCTTCTTCGTAGCTGCGTAGCTCGCCCAATAGCATCTCCCGGAACTCCAGATTCCAGTATTCTGCATGGCTTCGTGTGACAAACATTCCCATCATTTTTCCCAAACTCCCCGAGGGACTTCGTGTTGAAAGGTAGGGTAACTCAGATCCTTGAACAGGGTAACCCAAGCCTCAAGGCAGGGTAACCCAGCCCTGAGGGTAGGGTAATCTTGTCCGGTGGACAAGTGGACTTCCTCCTGTTACCCTATTCTATCCCACTGCCGGAGATAAACACACTGGTCCTTTCTCCAGTTACCCAGCCTAGCTGTGTCTTGCCCCATCCTAGGTCCCTAAGTATGCTGGCACCAATCTCGGGTGTAGCCATGTACCTAAATTCTTGTGCCCACTAAGTCTGCTCATCTCGGAGCCCGGGCCATCGGGTCTCCGTAGATCAAGTACTCACTTGCCTGCCCGTTCCTACCAGTTCGCCTCCGGGCTACCTGTATGGGTGTAGGTTCCGGCTGCCATAGCTCATGTATGCTGGGTCGTTACACTGTGAAACCATGCATAAAAGAACATGTGTATCAACCAATAGCACACGAAACAATACTAGTATCAAACAATACTGTGTAACCACACATAAAACAATATGTGTATCAACCGATAGCTCACGAAATAATATGTGTATCCCTACCGGTTACACTGTCGAAATAAACGAACAATTTCACCAAATAAAATAACCTAATGAAATCCTAATAGCTGGAAAATCTGCTATTCCTCTGAAAGTCCCCTTAGGACACATCCTCCGCGTCATCGCTATCCTGCAACAATCTCATGTCATCCTGCAACACCCATTCCACACCCTTCAACCACTTTTCCAGGCACTCCTCGCATGGTGCTTCGCGCACAAAACAATCTCACTCCCAGTAGTGTGGCAGGTCCACAAGGTTCCGTACTATCCGGTCCTCCCATTCCTCTGTCTCGACATCAATTCCTCCGCGATCCGTGCAGTGATCTATCCAGAATATTTTCCAGTATGCGCTTAGTCGGATGATTTCTCTGTATAGTAGGTATCCTAAAACAAGGTTTCCTCCCTTTATGCGGACTTCTTCCTAGTTTGACATTTTTGTTTCTTTCACGTAAGGGTAAGGTTTGTAAGAGGTTAAAGATTTGGTACGAGGTTAAAGGTTTGGAGGTCTGGTAGTGTGATCTGTTTCCTCCAGCGGTTTAGAGCGATGGTGGGTGGTATTTATGTTGCGGTGATGACCTCGCTTAGGTGTTGGCCTTGCTTAGGTGTCGGCCTCGCTTAAGTTTTCAGGGGAAGGAGGGTGCTGCTCAATTTCGGTTTCTTCCATCTCCATGTAACCATCACATTTTTCTGTGCTCAGGTAGCACCCGCTACCGAAGCGGAAAACATCTGACACTGTTCCTCCCCACATTTGTCCCGTCAATTCTGTTGTTATTTTTAAGCATTCGTTGCAGGTGTGTATGAAAAGTCACTGTATATGGTATCGTCTAGGGATAATATCACGGTTCACCAACAGTCCAATTAGCTGATGGCGCAGACTCCAAGGTACTTGCTCATAGTTTGACATCGTAAGGCTGTTGGATGGTCTGTTTTTCCTTTCGCTATTGCCAGTACTCAACCTCGGCCAGCCAGGCTAGGTATGCTGCTTCATCTTCCATTACCCGATTTTCATCTTCGCTGCTTTCAAAATCGCTCCCAAAGTGGGCTGACCAGAATCTGTCCTGTATCGCTTGCTCTATGTCTGGGCGCAGGTGTTGGATATCTGGCAGTGTTGGGCTCCACGCCACTGTCACATAGTTTATCCTAGGTGGTAACTCGTCCTCCAGTTTGTTGTCTACCCACCATTGATTAACCAATTCCATCGCATTTTCCAATCCTTCAAGGGGTTCCCAACTATTCTCTGTTTCCAGGTTCCCCACCCATTTCACTAGGAATTGGTCGCGGTCATACAGTCTTCTATGGTCTTGTATGGTTTCTACCTCCCCATTCCGCTCTCTCGTTACCCACAATGGGGGGTGGTTTCACGTGGCTCCTTATCGGGAAGGACATATTATTGTTAGAGAGGTATCTTTTCACGGTGGATGCATGGAAGGTCGCTTTGCGGTTTCTGTACATTCTGCCATCCATTGCTACCGTGTAATTTTGTCTATGCTCATCGTATTCGATTATCTTGAATGGTCCACCGCAGCACAGTTGCAATTTCTTGCTACGTCCTGACGCCGGTGCGAATAAACTTCCATATACCAGTAACAGATTACCCTTTCCTAATAGTGTATGGTGTCTGCGTCGTTCTACTTCCGTTCTCACGCTTCTAAATTGTGCCAATTTAACCGCATTGAATGCCGTGTTTTGGACTGCTTGGTGCCTGTTTAACAGTTTGTTGGCAGCTAGTACTCCAGAGTTTTTGAAGTTTGCTAGGGGAAGTAGTGGGTAATTCTTTCCAAAAATAACCTTATATGTTGACATACCGATAGTTTCCCATCATCCTGCATTCAGGTATGCTGCTGTCACTGGTATGGCATCAAACCAATTGTTTTGTCTTGTCTTGACTAGGTTTCAGAAAGCTGTCTTCAATTCTCGAATTTTCCTTTCAACTTGTCCATTTGGTTCATGATGGCCTGGTGGCGGCTTGATGTGCGCAATGCCTAACGATCGACACTGTTGTCTCCACACATGTGACTCAAACCGTGGGTCCGCATCGCTTACTAGAGATGTTGGGTAGCCATGGGGTGTAAATATTTTGTTGCGTAGAAGTTCCCAGGTTGTTATTCGCTATTACTTGCTTCGTTGTAAGTATGAGGCACATGAATCCCGAAAACCTATCTATTGCAACCAGGATTGTGTCGTATCCCCATGAATTGTAAAAGGGTCCCACATAGCCAATAGCTATTGATTCGAAGATTTCTAACGGCAGGGTAATTGTCGGAGCCTTTCCTTCTGGCAATTTTGTAGGCTCCTTATTTATCTGGCATGTGTAGCACTGGGTTACATATGCTCTAAAGTCCTTGCGCATTTCAGGCCAGAATAGGTACTCCATCGCATACCGTAAGTTTCGTTTAACACTGTGGTGGCCTTTATTGTGGATTTCGCTAATGACATATTCTCTTAATGTCCTATTTCCATATGCGGGGCCTTTTGGGATATACAGGCAGTCTTCCACGTATCTGGCTTTTGTGTATAGCATTCCGTTTGCAACCTTCTAGGAGGACAAGTCTGCTGCGGAGTCCATACTATCATTGACCTTCGTCCAAATTGGTTCTTTTCGCTATGCTGCTATCATGTGTGCTCGGAATGTTGCGATCATTTCAAGGACTGTTTGTGAGGTGTCGCGTTCGTCTTCTATCTCACTTCCTCTGGTTGGCTCAGGTAGGTTTTCCTCCTCGTTGTCTTCCAAGACATCGTATAGCATGCACCGATATTCTGTCATCGTGGGGGGCATTACTGAGACTATTGTCTCATTGGTAAGTCTTTCTAGCCGTTCCACTCGGCTAATCAGTGGTGGGCTATCAGCTCCTGGCATTCTGAAAGCCGCTATTGTTTCGGCCGTAAGGTTCTCTATTGGTTGTGGCTGCGGCATTTGGAATGCAGGGGCTTCTGGGTTCAGCAGTGCTGGAATCATATAAGCTCTTTGTGTCAGCTGGGCAAGGGTGGACGGCCCTTGTCCCGCACTTGTGGGTCTTCCACTGGTCGTTTGTTGCCATTCCCAGTCATTGATTTCGGGGGACTCCGCAGGGCTTCGGTCGATTTCTGTACTCGGGGGGCTTGGTCCTTTACTAAGCGGGTGAGGGGTCGATTTCCTCTATCGCCTAAGATGGTTGTTCGTGAATTTGATCTCGGTTTGGTGATACGAGCAATGATCCATGTAACAGTGTGAGTAGTGTAATGTGCTATGTTGGGGTTCTTCCGGTGGCGTACTTCGCAGGTTACACTGGTCACCCTACTCATTTCCGGCAGTGATCGAGCCGGGGCTTCCAGGTGGTACAGGGGCCTCGTTGGGGTACTCAGTATAGGAGAAGGGATGGGAAGTAGGGGAGCACTCATGCATGGACTCCATTGTGTTTAATTCTTGCTCGTAGACTGTGTTATCCAAGATGTCATCCGATTCCTTCGTATACTGGTCTACATAGAGTGGGTTCAAGTCTAATTCTCCCTTGGAAACCCAGGAAAGCGCATCAGCTAAATCGTTCGTGCTTCCAGTTGTGTAGACTGTTTCCGCTTTGTATTTTCCCAAGGCACTTAGCCATCTCACGTGCTTTCTGCTGGGGTTCTTTGCCCTTCGCAGGTGTGTTAAGGGTTGGTGGTCTGTAACAATGGTGAAGGAATTTCCCATTAGTACATTGTGGAACTGATTAAGCGCTTCCACTATTGATAAGGCCTCTTTATCACTGGTCACATAGTTCATCTGAGGGCTGGTGAACTTTCCGTTTTGTAACAAGGCTGGTTGTGCCACCTCATAAGTGGGTCCCTGTCCCACCCATGCTCCAACTCCAAAATCTGAGCTGTCCATAACCAACAATATTGGTTTCTCGCTTTGTATATCTATTGGTCGCATGAGCTGGTGATTGATAATTCACTTTCGGATCATATCGAACGCGGTCTGGTGGGTAGTTGTCCATGCGAATTCGGTGTTTCCCGTTAAGTCGGTTAATGGTACAGTCAACGTTTCATGGTGTGGGAGAAACAGGGCCACATATTTCGTTATTCCTAGGAATCGTTATAATTCATTCTTGTTTTTGGTTGTTTCCCAGTCTGCAATGGATGATATGTTCTCAAGGAAGGCATGGACCCCCTCGTTGTCCAATATCTGTCCTAATACTTGCACCTTGTTCGCAAAAAGTCCTGACCTCCTTTTGCTCGTATAGAATTTTGCTTTTCTGAGTCAATCACATACTTGGCGCGTGTGTTTCTCGTGTTCCTCTGCTGTGTCTGATAATATGAGAATATCATCGATGAACACCCATACAAAATGGTGTAAATATTCGCTTAGGAGGTACTCCATTATCCGCATAAATGTTGCTGGTGCATTCATGTCTCCTTGAAGCATTACATTGCTAACAAAACCTCAGAACAGGGTTTTGAATGAGTTGAACTTAACACTGTCCTTGTTCACTTGTGTTTGGAAATATGCGTCGCTTAGGTCCATCTTACTCCTGAATTTCGCTCGGCCTATTCCGTTAAGTATCTGCTGTTGGTTTAGAATCGATAGACTATCCATGATCCTGTTATCGTTCCTCACCTTTAGGTCCATTAGGGGTGGATCCTTCCATCTGATTTGGGTTGTACAAAAATATGTGCCACTCCAGGAACCTCCTGTCGTACAAGTACTCCACTTCGTAATTTCTCATTTATGCAATTCATGAGTTTTTCCTGGTAGGCTTCTGGGATCGAGTATGTTGCTTGATTTTGTACGTTGGTTGGATCCTTTAGCTGAATGTGGTGGCTAATCTTACACACAGGGGGTAGTGTTTCAGGGACCTTCTCTGGGAATACATCCTTGTATTCTGCCAACAATGTTGTTGTGGTTGTGTCGGACATAGCAGCGCGGAATTCCCCACTTGTTGGTTTGCATAGCACACGTAGTTTGTCATCGGGAAAATCCACTGAAGTATCCAAAAACATGATAAGAGAATTATGTCTTTTCAGGAATGGCATTCCAATCAGGGCGTCATACTTTGCCAAGTTCTCTACCAACATCTCCTGATTTGCCCATTTCTTTTTTCTGATTCCTACAGTCAGTCCACATTTCTTGTGGCTTGAAGAGTGGGATTTTTTCATAGCTATATTGACTGTTCTTGGTTGGGGTAGAGGCTCCCCAGGGATGCCATGGGTAGAGATAAAGGTGGCGCTAATTAGGTCACAGCCGATTGTTCCCATATCGAATAGTACTTTTGCTGGGTGGCCTTCTATGTGAATCGTTGCTTCAAGAGCGTCACGGGGCCTGATTGCCAAAGTTGGTTGCGTTCGGAGGCTTTCCATTTCCAGGGAGTTAATTTCCACTTTGTCATATTTGGTTGCTTCCATGTGGTTCGTGCTCGCCTCTCGCTTAGGGGCACTTCCCTTTCCTTTTTTGGCATAGCAGTCCTTTGCATAGTGCGCCTTTTTCCCGCATTCAAAACACCTTACTTCCTTGCATCGTTTCTGTTCCTTCTCCTGCTTGTCCTTTGAATCCTTACAGTATGGTTTATCCTTTTTTGTATTATCCCACGATGATGCTCCTTTGCTATTCCTTTGCTATGGTACATGGGTTCGGTAAACTCTAGTTTCATACAGGATAGCGTCCTTCCGTTCGGCGCCCTTGACTATCTTCTCCAAGGAATCACCCTCCTCTTCCATGGGTTCTACCTCCTGGTATAGTCTGGGGTGCATTGCCTTATACAATCTCTGTCGCAGCATGTACGGAGACAGCGTCCCGGTACGCAACTATCTATGATATATTAAAAGACCCGTTGGGACCAAGGTTATTTCTTCCATTTTGCTATTTCGTACTTCCTGGATATCTTTGAACCTTTTGTATAGTGCTTCCGTGTTTCGTGAGGATTGGAATCTGTCTCTCAAGTATTTTATCAGGGTCATTCCTGGGACGTTTTGCCCACTCTCATAGTGGTTCATTACTTAGCGGTATGCTTCCTCTGCTTTTCTGGTACCGAAACTTCTAAAGTACGCTCCACTTCCTTCCTTCGTTTTGTCCACCCCCTGTAGGGCCAGGTACTGAGAAGTTGTCATGACCCATCGGTCGAATACTTCAGGCTTCAAGTTGTCCATTTCGCCCGAGAACGAGGGTGGCAGCAGAGCTTTAATTTTAGGTCCTGTTCACCAGGCCCCTGGGCCGTGCCACCAGGCGGATTCACCTTCAGAGATATTGTGTTCGGACTCTTTGTTACTTGACCTGTGATCGGACGAGCTTTCTGGAGAGTCGCTGGTGGATTCGTATGGTGGCTGCCTTATTACCGAGTGATCTGATGCTTCTTTGTCGCCTTCTTCCTTCTTAGGTGTCCCAGGAGGTATTTGGTCTTGCTTTTGTGGTTGCGCCGGTCCCTTTCCTTTACTGGGGCTAGGGGGAAATAGCGCGGGAAGGCTGGTTGCTGCCTTTGCTAACTGTTCAGTTGATTCACTAAAGCTCTGCTTCGCCAAATCTCGCCCTGGTTATCGGTCTGCTTCGTCAATTGAGAAATCTCTCCTGGGCCCTTTCCCTATCTAGGGTTGCCTTTTCTTGGTAAGGCCTTCTAGTGGGACCTGCTTCCCACTTTGCGTCTCCAGTGACTCAATTGTGTCATGTTGGCGGAGCCGAACCATTCGTCGTTCTAGTGCTCCCCGATGCCACCTTCTCTGTTGGACTTTTCGTAGATTGATCAGACCAAGTCCCTAGAGGTTTCTTAACCACATGCTGAGGTTAAAAAAATGTAACGTGTTCGGGCCAGGCCCTAGTGACGTGGCGGTATGATAGGAGCGCGTGGCTTCTCGATCAACGAGAAGTGAGCGCTGCTTGCTAAAGGAGGCTGCGAGGAGGTGTAATAGGAGATCAAAGCAGTAACCGTTCCAGCAAGTATATTAAGAATACTATCAGTGGAAGTCTGCTGTTTCTATGGCGGAAATCAGTGGTCTTTAAATACAGCCTATCGCTTATCTCCAGTATGAGCGATATTGCAAAACAATGTGTGTATTAAGCGATAGCAGACGAAACAATACAAGTATCAAACCATACTGTGCAAGCAAACATAAAACAATATGTGTATCAACCGATAGCACACAAAAGAATACCAGTATCAAACGATACTGTGAAAGCAAGCATAAAACAATCTGTGTATCAACCGATAGCACACAAAACAATACAAGTATCCAATGATACTGTGAAACCAAACATAAAACAATAGCTGTATCACCCGCTAGCACACGAAACAATATTTGTATCCGTACCGGTTGCAATAGATTTGGATGTTAACGCCTCCATCAAATAGTTGAAGGCCTACTCACACGCAGGTGTCCCTTCCCATCGCACATCCTTCTTTGTCAAGTCTCGCAGAGGTTTCCCTATCTTGCCCTAACCCTCTATTACCTGATGATAGAAGTTGACAAAGCCCATAAAGCTTCGAACGTTGACGACGCATGTCGGAGGTGCCCAATCCCTGATTGTTTGCACCAACTCCGACAAAATAGAGATCCCCACATCAGATATCTTGTATCCGCGGAATTCAAAGTCCCATTGGTGGAAACTGGACTTCTTTATACTTACACATAGTCTGGCTTTCCACAATTTCTGCATTACATGTCTAACCCTTGCGACATGCTCTTCCATAGTTGCGGAGTAGATCAGGATGTCATCCATATATGCAATGACTCCTTCATCTATGAGGTCCTGGAAGACCTCACTTATCATGCTCTGGAAAGTTGCAGGGGCATTACATAACCCAAACGGCAGGACCGTGTATTCATGTAGTCCATATCCACACCGGAAGGCTGTCTTCCACTCCTTGCCTACTACCATCCTCCGAAGGTAGTAGCCGTTCTTTTAGTCCAACTTAGTGCACAAAATGGCTTTTCCTGACCTATCTCGCACTTTGTCCACCAACGGTAGATGGTATTTACTCTTAACCGTGATTTTGTTCCGCCCTCGGTAATATATTACCAATCTTAGTATACTATCTGGTTTTGGCATAAGGAGGATAGGGGCTGCTACCGAGGAACTGGATCACTGTAGCTTTCCAGTTCGCATCCTTTCATTGAGATGTTCACACATTGCCCTAAGCTCCTTTTCCGATAATGGATGAATAGGCCCAAATGGAGGTTGAGTCCCCCGCTGGAATTCGATTGTGTGGTCATACTTCGCGTGCTCCGGTATTACCTCAATCTGTCCTTGACCGAAGATATCCCCTTAGTCCTTATACTACGGCAGTAGCTTAACTGTAATGTCGGCACATTCCTCATCGGAGAATTGTACAATTCCCAAGGGGTACACATTACTAGGGTCTTCAGTTAGTAACCCTTTATCGGTCATGGATACTAATCACCCCTGCTCTGCTAAGCAGTTAGCCTTGCAGAAATCTGAGCGCCAGGTTAGTGATCCTGTCTTCCAATCTATATCAGGGTTATGGTCCTTCAACCAAGACATAGGTAGATTCCCATCCACCTTGGTGTTGGGCATATCCACGACTTCAAAGTACGTCTCATTATGGTGGTCGCCTATCTTCATCTCCAATGACTTGGTGTAGTGCAGACCGGACCCAGGAATGTGATTACTGCTTGCATCGCTTATGGGCACATGTACCTTTCGCCATAGACAAGGTGCCTGGGTCTGCTTAACCCATCGGCTACTCAGCACTGGCCTAGTAGCTCCACTACCGAGTAGCAGGAGTGCATCAGTGCTTACCATTCTGGCTGCAAGCTTTCAGTCTAACTTCACCCATAGGTGAACTGACTTGGTGTGACAAGGCAAGTTGTCACACTTCTGCCTCTACACTTGCCTTAGGGACTTAGTCATTTTGGCTTACTAATTTCGATCTCTTGCCTTGTGACACAAGAGCGGCCGCAACGGGTCAGTAAACCCCCAGGGATTGGGTTTCATTTTATTAACAGCTAGGGTGTTTACTATCACCACCGCATGATTTCGGGTACTAAACCCTGCCCCGGCAGACTTAGAAATAATATTGTTTATTTTGATCAAGTCCAGGCTAAATCAATTCCACTTGTACTAAACATCACACTTTCCCTGCGGTGGGCAGAGGTCCGCTGTCGGACCAGTTTCAAGTGAAGCATCCTTGCTTCCCCAATGTCAAGCCTCTCCTTCCGGGAGACCTCACCCAGCTTCAACCGAAATATTGTCCTATGACTTGCCCATCCAGCTATGGAAATCCTGAAAGAAATGCGTATAACTAGAACCAAGGAAATAACCAGAAACACAACTAAGGAAAGATAGCCCCTTCTACCGCATGCAGCCTGCAACGTCAACCTGCCCACACCCCTTGGATGTAGTTAGTACCAGGCTCGTTCATGGAGTAGTGGGGTACTTACCCATCCCAGAAGCCACTTCTGGGGTTCCTTACACCCATCCCTTATGGGTCTATGGATAGAGGATAGTAAGATTATACCTTAGGCAGAATAGGTTCTTACCTATTCTGAGCCATCAGTATCAACCTCCATAATTTGAGGTGATACCTGTCGGACTTCAGGTATCTTTGACGAGGATGCCGGAGTTGGCGCTTCGATGCTCTTCAGCTACTTGTCCGTACCCGAGGGCTAGCTTACCAAAGCTGCCCATTTCAATCCACAAGCCTGTTTGGATGAACTAATAACTGGGGATGCCACAGTACACTTTCTCCAGAAGTGACCCGATTGTCCACTCTTGGTGCTCTGGTTCTGCTTTCTCCAACGTTAGGTCAAAGTCACCAGGATTTCCTTATGCGCTATTGCATACTCAGAAGTCACCGGCTTTGCCTGCTTCCCAGTGTTGAAGTTAGTAGATTTCGCAGACCTCTGGTTCTGTCTGCCCGAACCTTTATCTTTCTTTTTGAACCTTGCAGAAGTCAATGACCTATCATCCTTCTTGTCCATTGGCTGTGACGATTGGACCGGGTGGATAACCCGGTTGCTGAACCAGATGTTGTCTTCCCATGTGTGTTCAACTTCCTGAAGAAGGTCAAGGTAGTCATCCAAGTCGGTTGGATGGGGCTTCTTGAGTACCCACACATTCCAAACCTCCTGGGTAATACCTGACCGTACCTTGTCTCGTACCTGCACCGGGTCTGTATAGCTAGGCTTATCCTAGTAGTCAATTATCTTATCCAGACACTCAACGATGTGATGTAGCTTCCTCACCAGGTCTCGCCACTCGAGAAGGGATCAGCCTCGTTCTGCTTGGTCACTTCTGAAACTCGGTTCAAGCCGTGCACAGAATCCTTTCCAGGTTCTCAATGGATTACTGTTATTAACAGAAACTCCAGTACACTTAGCAGCCTCCTTGTTGATGCGGGAGTGCCGCCCGAGATACCATGTTTGGGCGGTGTCTTCTAGAAGGCAGATCACCAGGTTTACCTTGCCTATACCTGTCAACCTGCACTCAGCAAAATACTCGAACATAACCTCCACTAGCGTCAGGAAACGGGCAAGTTCCGGGCCCTTTCCCTGGAACGCCGGAATGACACTAAGATTTTCTGGCTTCTTCTGCCGCTATCTGGAGGACGGCCATGAGGCCGATCAGCTCCGCAGTTCCCTTAACAGCTTCGTAGCCCGGCGGTCATACTGGCATTTCTTCTCCTCGTTCCAGTCATCCTTGCAAGTGCCAAGGAAGGGGGTTAAACCAGGGCGACAATCGGCATCATCACCATCTGAACTGTCATGGTCTGAGTCTCCTGGATCTCCTCCCCCTCCCGCTGTGCCACTGCCTGGTGGCACATTTCTGTCTCCACTGCCCCCGGCGTTTCCACCTTGGGTCTCCCGTGGTCTATCATACCCATCAAACCACACCTCCTGGCCATATTGATTCCCACCCTCAGGGGGGTTAGCCCCTGATGGTGCTGATGCCAGTGGTAGAACAGGGCATCGCCCACTCTCATGAGTTCGGTTAGGTGCCCCCTAAGTTATCTGCAGAAATGCTGGAAGCTCTGGACAGCTCAGGGGTTGCATGGGGGGCCCAGTGTGCCTCCATGACTCACAAAACCCACATGTTGGTCGTCCATCTCCCTCCTTCTGTCATCTCCTATGCCTTACCGGGGTTCATTGTTCCTTCCTGCACCCATATATGTGGTTATGAATCCACCCCATGCGAGTCTCTTCCGATTTGCAGTCTAAGAGAGATAACCCATCCTGGGTTTCTGCCTCCCCACTTGTGATCGTGGGGAGCACGGAGGGAACAGCGGGTTTCGCGGGTGCAGAAGGAATCATGGGTACCCAAGGAACAGAGCGAGCAGGTGTCCCAGGTCCCGGGATAGGAGTCCCCCATGATTGAGCCATAGGTCCTCGCTCTTCCTCGTGCCTTATCTGTTCAAAAAATGCCGGGGACGCCACACATAGTGGCCAGAACCCTGGGGTAAGCGATGCAACTAGGGGGAAGGCTGTGGCAGGAGAGGTAACAGGGGTGGGCAATTAAACAGGTGGTGGTGTGCGTCTTGGGACAGCGATGGGAGGTACGGGAGTTACAAGCGATGGCGTTGCTGGTGGGATGATAGGAGCAGGGGTCAGACGAGGAGTAGGGTCGGGCATATCTGGTGCCGTGATACCCTACAGCTTCGAGGTCCTTTTCTTAATATGACGTCCATCTGTTGGTCCAATCGCCGGACTGCCTGAGTGACTATGGGCGATTGAGGAGGGGATAGATAGAGAGACCGTTGATGCTCTGGTGAAGGAGGAGGCGTAGCTGTAGCCGTCAGTCTTGAGGCTTTCCAACATGCGTATCCCCACCTGGGTTAAGTACGCCCTCCCTTGTTCATCTCTGGCTCTCATAGCCAATTCTATCCCGAAGTTCTCAGGCTTAGTATGGACGAGTGGAAGTGGGGGCGCCACCTGTATCATCAGCACGTTATTCTCAGCATCAATACCATACCCTCCGGCAAAGACCTTCTCCAACGCTGCCATACGATCTTTCAAAGCCTTTTCAGCATTCAGCATTCACAGGTATGCCTCCTGTTTCACTTTCATCCATTCCACTGCTGCCGTAGTAATATGTTTGCAGAAGACCTGCCATTGCTGGTTGTTCTAGTTTCTCATCCCTCGCTGGACTTCATCGAGTGACTTAGCTACGTCACGAACAATGTAACGTTCGATGAACTGAGGAGAGAATTGAGCAAAGGGGATACCTCCCGGCAGTAGAGTGCTCATGTTGTAAACAATAGTAGAGTCATGGAAAAAGGAAAGCGCCGCCGCCTGAGTGTGTACAATCATGAGATCAACATATTCATCAGGTAAGTGAATGGGGGAAGACTCCAAAAGTAACGGGTGGCCATCCCATTCAATACCGCGAACATCTGCGAAAACTGCAGGACGAAATGTGTTGTCGGAGTTCTTGTCAAGGTTAAGGTCGGAATCCCGGTGGGATTCCATGCTAGGTCTAAGTTCGGTACTAGCCATTGCGCTTTCCACACAGGGCTACTTGTTCTAGAAGAGGTTACTAGTATTCACGCAAGGTCAGTACTGAAAGTGGGAAAACAATTAATCAGGAGAGGAGTTAAGCGTGGAGGTCGCTTAAAGATATACTGTAACGGGAGCACCCCTAGGAAGATGGATCTCAAGGTTACGACCAGATCAAACAACGTCAAACTTATCACCAAAGACTCACCCACATGTGAGAATAAAGTAAATAGTAAAACTTAATATTGTTAAGCGTGGCGCTTTGCTCCATTAAGCTCTCAAGAGGATTGATTGTTGGAGTAGGTGTAACGACCCAGCATACATGAGCTATGGCAGCCGGAACCTACACCCATACAGGTAGCCCGGAGGCGAACTGGTAGGAACCGGCAGGCAAGTGAGTACATGACCTACGGAGACCCGATGGCCCGGGCTCCGAGATGAGCAGACTCAGTGGGCCCAAGTATTTAGGTACATGGCTACACCCGAGATTGGTGTCAGCATACTTAGGGACCTATGAAAGGGCAATACACAGCTAGGCTGGGTAACTGGAGAAAGGCCCAGGGTGTCTATCTCCAGCAGTGCGATAGAACAGGGTGACAGGAGAAAGTCCACTTGTCGACCGGACAAGATTACCCTACCCTCAGGACTGGGTTACCCTGCCTTGAGGCTTGGGTTACCCTGTTCAAGGATCTGAGTTACCCTACC
>PYWC01000007.1:300003-323911 GCA_003182015.1 Tuber magnatum
AAATAGTAGATAGATAAACCGCTCACGGTAGCTTCCGGCGTCAAGTAGAAATCAACGCGCATGGGAAGGGTGTCATAGATAGTCTAGTTCAGCAAGGTGTCTTGACAGTTAGCCACTGGCAAGTCACCGATACGCAGAAGTTTTCACTCCGGCGGGCAGAATGGAAATGCGCCACAGAAACATTATGCACATATGGTGAACGCCGACTAGAGAGTGTCGACACACGCATGCCTGAAAGGGGTGCCACGAGACGTGTCTTACCACCCTTAGCGGAGAAGGGTCTGCTCGAATAGGTGGAGTAAAGTGATGGGGGAGTTTCTGGCATAAGATAAAACTACCTGAACATGTATGCGAGAACTCTCCTACTCCAACAATTAATCCTCTCCAGACCTTAATTGAGTGAAGCGTCAGGCTTAACGATATTGACTTTTACCGTCTACTTACTCTTACATCTGTGTGAACTTTTGGCGATAAGGTTGAAGTTGTTTGGTGCGGTCGCAACCTTGGGATCCATCTTCCTAGGGCTGCCCTCGTTACAGTAGGAGACTCCTCGCATAGACTTTCAGGTAGTTTTATCTTATGCCAGAAACTCCCTCATCAGTTTACTCTAACTATTCGAGCACACTCTTCTCCGCTAAGCGCAGTCCGACACGTCTCCTGGCACAACATTTGAGAATACATGTGTCGACATACTCTAGGCGGCGTTCACCTTATGTGGTTATCCTTTCTGCGGCATGTTGCTATTTTTCTCACGGGAGTGAAAACCTCTGTGCATCGCAGTCTAGCCAGTGGCTAACAGTCTAGACACCACATGGACTAGACTATCTATGACACCCTTCCCATATGCATCGATCTTTTACTTGGCCCCATAAGGTACCGTCAGTGGTTTATCTATCTGCTATTCACAGTTCCCGGACTTCTAGTTTCTCACGCCAGATACGGTGATCTGGGAGGGGTCCATTGGGCACAACCCATGATCACTACCTCGGACCCACCTTGCCTGTAGTAGGAACTATGCTTTTAGTGTCTCTCCACTTCTCTTCCAGAGCCTATGGCATTGGGGACACTTTTAGGCGTGGTAGGTGTAAATCTCTGCTGGCTGCCCCGGCACCACCTGGGACCACCTTTGGGACCCCCACAGTGAACTCCCATTATTTCCGCCAGTTTAGGTCCATTTTACTCTGTACAACTTGGAAGAGGTGCTCCAACTTCGACCATGTGCCTCCTTGTATATCCTCTGCACAGCCTATGGTTGACTGGACGGCAGCGACGTGTATGGTGTTGCCAGGAGACCTGCAAAGATTCTCCTTCCTAGACTCCACACAACTACATAACCGTTTGCCCATGACATCCGGGCCTCAAGGCGGGCCTGCAGGGGTATGATAGGACTAATGTCTCGAGTTTACACCTTCTTCGAAGCTGTGCAGCTCACCCAATAGCATCTCCCGGGACCCCAGATTCCCGCATTATGTCTGGCTTCGCGTGACAAACATTCCGGTCATTTTTCCTGAACTCCGCGTGGGACTTCATATTGAAAGGTAGGGTAACCCTGGACTTTGGGCAGGGTGACCCAAGCCCCATGGCATAGAAACATGATTCTGAGAGTAGGGTAATCTCGTCCGGCGGACGAGACAACTTTTTCCTGTTACCCCATCTATCCCGTTGCTGGAGATAGACGTTTCCGACCTTTTGCCAGTTAACCGGCCTAGCTGAGTAACTGCCTCTTCAGAGGTCCCTAAGTACGCTGACACCGCTTCCCGGTTGTACCCAGGTACCTAAGCACCTGGTGAGCTAATTCTGTTCATCCTGGAGCCTGGACCATCGGGTCTCTATAGGTCATGTGCTTACTTGCCTGCCACTTCCTATCAGTCCACCTCCTGGCTACGTGTATGGGTGTAGGTTCCGACTACCATAGCTCATGTATGCTGGGTCGTTACAAGTCTGATCTCTGAATCAATCCGGTCATTTTTCCCATTCCACCATGTCTCACTGGTGAAATGTTGTAATTTCTTCTTCTCCTTTCCTTTCATAAGGCTTCGTTGTCCCCAAGCCTTATCTTGTTATAGCACCATAGGTTTCCGTTCTCTTCCGGGTATCACCTGAGGGCTACATTTTTCTTTCGTTTTAGGCCACCCTTCAAAGCCTTCCTTATCTCGTTGATTTCCCAGTCACTGGCTATGCTTCTTTATATCTATTCTTTGTATCCTTTATTATTAATAGTTCCTGCTGTTATCCCATTTCTGGATTCCTGTCTACTCTATTCATCTTCCTCTTTCCACAAATCCTTTCCCTTGGGAAGACATATTCTCTGTTATTGCAGCCCCATTTCTTCTTTGTCTGAGAAGTCCTCTGTCTTCCATATTAATGTATCCAACTCCCCTCCTTCTTTGCCTGGTCGGTATTCCATTTGCAGGTGGTATTGGCTTAAGGTTTCGCTCTGTCTGATCTGTCATCCATTGAGTTCCTTGATGATGGTAAACGCTAGTAGGTTCTTGTATTTTGTGATAACATGGATCATGTGTTAACTTCCTAGTCTATGGTTTTGCCAATCTTTGAGTGCCTAAATGAAGGCTAACAGTTCTTTGTCGTTAATGTCACAGTTTTGCTTTGCCTTTGACCTTGTTATTGAATAAAATGCCACTGGCTTCCATAATCCCTCTTTGGCTTATTGTAAGTGAATAGTAGAGCATAAATGGATAGATGCATCTATCTCAATGTAACGGGGACACCCCTAGGAAGATGTATCCCAAGGTTGCGACCACACCGAACAACTTCAAACTCATTGCCAAAGGTTCACACAGATGTAAGAGTAAAATAAGCGGTAAAAGTTAATATCGTTAAGCCTGACGCTTCACTCAATTAAGGTCTCGAGAGGATTGATTGTTGGAGTAGCAAAGTTCTCGCATAAACTTTAAGGTAGTTTTATCTTATAGCAGAAACTCCACTATCAGTTTACTCCAACCATTCGAGCACACTCTTCTCTGCTAAAGGTGGTCCGACACCTCTCCTGGCACACCCGTCGGGCATGCATGTCTCTACACACTATAGTCGGCGTTCGCCTTGTGCGGTTATCATTTTCAGTAGTGCATTTCCCTTTTGCCCGCCGGAGTGAAAACCTCTGCGCATCGGTGTCTGGATAGTGGCTAACAGTCAAGGCACCATATGAACTAGACTACCTATGACACCCTTCCCATATGCATTGATCTCTACGTGACCCCGGAAGGTACCGTGAGCGGTTTCTCTATTTACCATTTACAGGTCCCGAGCTTCTGATGTCTTCCGCAGGACACAGTAGTCCAGGAGTGATCCAATGGATGCTACCCATGACCATTACCTTGGGTCTACCTTACTTGTAGTAGGAATCATGCTTTTAGTCTCTCTGCACTTCCCTTTCAGAGCCTATAGCGTTGAGGACGGTTTCGGGCTTGGTACGTGTAAAACTCTCCCAGTCGCCCCGGCACCACCTGGGACTACTTTCGGGAACCCCGCGGTTAACACCAGTTAACAGCGCCAGTTTAGGTCCATTCTACTCCGCACACCTTGGAGGAGGTACTCCACCTTCCACCCTATTCCCCCTTATATATCCCGCCCACAGCTTGCGGCCTGTAACCGGTACAGGTACGAGGTTGTTTTATCTTTGGTTTCACACTATCGTTTGATACTGGTATTGTTTCGTGTGCTATCGCTTGATACAGACATTGTTTTATGTTTGGTTTCACTGTATCGTTTGATACTTGTATTGTTCCGTGTGCTAGCAGTTGATACACAGATTGTTTTATGCTTGGTTTCACAATATCGTTTGATCCTTGTATTGTTTTGTGTGCTATCCATTGATACACACATTGTTTTATGTTTGGTTTCACGGTATCGTTTGATACTGGTATTGTTTCGTGTGCTAGCGGTTGATAGACACATTGTTTTATATGTGGTTTCACGGTATCGTTTGATACTTGTATTGTTTCGTGTGCTAGCGGTTGATAGACACATTGTTTTATGTGTGGTTTCACTGTATCGTTTGATACTTGTATTGTTTCGTGTGCTAGCGGTTGATACACACCTTGTTTTGCAATATCACTCATACTGGAGATAAGCGATATGCTGTGTTTAAAGACTGCTGATTCCCGCGATGGAAACAGCAGGCTTCGACAGACACTATTCTTAAATATACTTCGTTGAAGGGTTACGTCTTTGATCTTCAACTACACCCCGTTCGAAGCCTCCTTTAGCCAGCAGCGCTGGCTTCGTGTTGATCACGAGGCCATCTGCTCCTATCATACCGCTACGTGACTAGGGCCTGGCCCGAACACATTACATTTTTTTAACCTCAGCAAGTGGTTAAGACGCCTGCAGGGACCTGGTCTGATCAACCTACGGAACGTCCAACAGCAAAGCCAGCATCGGGTAGTGGCAGAACCGCGCAAGGTTCAGCTCCGCCAACAAAACTCCATTGAGTCACTAGAGACTGGAACTGGGAAGCAGGTCCCATGAGAAGGCCTCACCAAAAAAAGGCAACCTAAGCAACCAAAAGGCCCAAAGAGCAATTTCGCGATTGACAAAGCAGAAAGACAGCTAGCGCGAGCCTTGGCCAAGCAGACCTTTAGCGAGTCGGCTGACGACTTAACAAAGAGAGCAACAAGCCTTCCTGGGCTATTTCCCCTCAGCCCCACCAAAGGAAAGGCACCAGTGCAACTACCAAAGAAAGATAGGATATCGGTCGGAACACCCAAGAAGGAAGAAGACGACGAAGAAGCATCCGATCACTTGGTAGTAGGCCAGCCACCAGACAAATCCCCCAGCAACCATCCGGAAAGCTCCTCAGATGACAGCTCAAATGACGAAGTCTCTGAACACGATATATCCGAAGGTGCATCCGCTGGACCATGCGGCCTAGACGCCCGGCGAACAGGACCTAAAATCAAACTCCCACTACCACCCTCGTTCTGGGGTGAAAAGGACGACTTAAAACTGAAAGTATTCGATCAATGGGTGGTAACGACATCTCAATACCTGGCCCTACACGGAGTGGACAAAAACAAGAAAGGAAGTGGAGCATATTTTGGAAGCTTCTGCACCGGAAAGGCAGAAGAAGCATACCACCAAGCAATGAACCACTATGAGAGTGGGGAAAAGATCCATGGAACGACCTTGATAAAGTACTTGAGAGAGAGATTCCAATCCTGGCAAAACACGGAAGAACTATACAAAAGATTCAAGGACATCCAGCAAGTACGAAAGGGCAAAACAGAAAGAATAACCCTGGTCGCGACGGATCCCTTAATGTATCATGGACGATTGCCTACCGTGACAGTGTCTCAGTATACGCGGTGACAAAGGTTGTATGAAGCAATGCATCCCAGACTACGCTAGAAGGTAGAACCCATGGAGGAGGATGGTGATTCCTTTGAAAAGATAGTCAAATGGGCCGAACGGAAGGATACTATCCAGTATGAAACAGGAGTTTACCGAACCCATGTACTACAGCAAAGAAATAGCAAAGGATCATCATCGCGGGACAATACGAAGAAGGATAAACAATAGCGCAAGGATTCGCAAGACAAGAAGGACCAGAAACCAAAACGACGCGAGGAAGGCACATGTTTCGAATGCGGAAAGAAGGGGCACTACGCAAAGGATTGCTATGCCAAGAAAGGAAAGGGAAAGGGCGCAAAACGAGAAACAAGCACAAACCACATGGAAGCAACTGAACATGACGAAGTGGAAATTAACTCAGTGGCGATTGAAAGTCTACGAACGCAACCAACATTGCCAATAAGGACCCGTGACACTCTGGAAGGAACAATTCACATAGAAGGCCATCCAGCAAAGGTACTATTTGACACGGGAACAATCGGCTACGACATAGTTAGCGCCACCTTTATCTCCACCCATGGTATTCCTACGGAACCTCTGCCGCAACCTGCAACAGTCAATATGGCTATGAAAGGATCCCGCTCTGGAAGCCACAAAAAATGTGGACTGACCGTAGAAATCGGGAACAAGAAATGGAAAAAGCTGGAGATGTTGGTAGGAAACTTGGCAAAGTACGACGCCCTAATTGGAATGCCGTTCCTGAGAAGACACAATACTCTTATCAGGTGCGGGGATACAGCAGTGGAATTTCCCGATGACAAGCTACACGTGCTATACAAACCAAAAAGTGGGGAAATCTGAGCCGCTGTGTCAGACGCCTCCGTAAAAACATTGTTGGAAGAATACAAGGATGTATTCCCGGACAAGGTCCCTGTAACGCTACCCCCATGCGTAAGATTAGCCATCACATGCGGCTAAAAAATCCAACTGACCTACGAAACCAACCAACACACTCGATCCCAGAAGCCTACAAGGAAAAACTCATGAACTGTATAAAGGAGAAATTACGAAGTGGAGTGATTGTATGACAAGAGGTACCTGGGGCGGCGCCTATGTTTGTACAACCAAAGTCAGATCGAAGGATCCGCCCCCTGCTGGACTTGAAAGTGAGAAATGATAACACGATCATGGATAGCCCTTCAATTCCAAACCAACAGCAGATCCTTAACCGAATAGGATGAGCAAAATTCAGGACTAAGATCGACCTAAGCGATGCATACTTCCAAACACGCGTGGGCAAGGACAGTGTTAAGTTCAACTCATTCAACACCTCGTTCGGAGGATTTGTGAGCTAAGTAATGCTCCAAGCAGACATGAATGCACCAGCAACATTTATACGAATAATGGAGGACCTCCAGAGCGAATATTTACATCATTTTGTATGGGTATACATTGACGATATTCTCATATTTTCAGACACATCAGAGGAACACAAAGAACACATACGCCAAGTATGCGACCGACTCTGAAAAGCAGAATTCTTTGCGAGCAAAAGGAAGTCAGTACTTTTTGCAGATAAGCTGGAAGTATTGGGACACATAGTGGACAACGAGGGGATCCATGCCTGCCCCCAGAAAATATCATCCATTGCAGACTGGGAAACACCAAAAAACAAGAAGGAATTGCAAAGATTCCTAGGAATAGTAAATTATGTGGCCCAGTTTCTCCCACATCATGCTGTGTTGACGGCACCGCTAACAGACTTAACGGGAAACGCCGAATTCGTATAGACAACGACCCACCAGACCGCATTTGAGATAGTCCGAAAGCGGATAATTGACCACCAAGTTATGCGACCAATAGACATACGAAGCAAGGAACCAATTTGGATGGTTACAGATGCCGCAGATTTAGGACTTGGAGCACGGGTGGGACAAAGACCCACTTATAAAATGGCACGACCAGCCGCGTTACACAGCAGAAAGTTCACCAAAGCTCAGATGAACTATGGGACCACCGATAAAGAGGCCTTAGCGATAGTGGAAGCGCTTAATCGGTTCCACTATGTACTAATAGCAAATTCCTTCACGATAGTTACAGACCACCAACCCTTAACACACCTGCGAACGGCCAAGAACCCTAGCAGAAGACAGGTCAGATGGCTAAGTGCCTGAGCAAAATACGATGCGAAAATAGTCTACGCACCAGGAAGCACGAACTATTTAGCTGATGCCCTTTCCCGAATTTACGATGGACAATCAGACTTGAATCCACTCTATGTCCACGATCATGCGAAAGAATCAGATGACATCTCAGATAACACGGTCTACAAGCAAGAATCAAACACAATAGAGCCCACGCAGGACTTTTCCCCTACTTCCTCTCCGTTCTCCTATACTGAGTACCCCAACGAGGCCCCTGTACCTCCCGAATGCCCCTGCTCCATTACTGCAGGAAATGATTGCGGTAACCAGTGTACCTTGTGAAGTACCCCACCAGAGGAAGTCCAACATAGCACCCTACACTGCTCACACTGTTACGTGGATCATTGCCCATATCATCAAACCGAGATCAAATTCACAAACAACCACCCCAGAAGACGGGGAAAATGGACCACTTACCCACCTAGTGAAGGGCTGAGCCCCCCAAGTACAGAAAGGGACCCGAGCCCTCTGGAGTCCTCCAAAATGAATAACTGGGAATGGCAACAAACCACGGGTGCAAGACCAATTACTGCGGGAGCAGGACCATCCACCCTGGCCCAACCAACGCCCAGGTCTTATGCAATTCCGACATTGCTAAACCCAGAAGCACCGGCATTCCAGATGCAAGAGCCAGCACCAATAGAAAATTTCACGATCAAGACAATAGCGGCATTCTGAATACCAGGACCTGATAGCCCACCAGCTATTAGGCGAACGGAGGGGCTCGAAAGCCTTACCAATGAACCGATAATCTCAGTAATACCCACGACAATGACAGAATATCGGCGAGGGCTTTATGATGTCTTAGAAAGCAACGAGGAGGAAGACCTACCTGAGACAACCAGAGGAAGCGAGATACAAGACGAATGTCACACCTTACAAACAGTCAATAAAATGATTGGAGCATTCTGAGCACACATGGTATCAGCATACCGGAAAGAACCAATTTGGAAGAAGGTAAATGAGAGTATGGACCCCACAGGAGATTTGTCCTCTTACAAAATTGCAAACAGAATACTATACGCAACAAGCAGATACGGGGAAGATTGCCTGTATATTCTGAAAGGCCCTGCATATGGAAACACGACGTGGAGAGAATATGTTATTAGCGAAATTGACAACAAAGGCCACCACAGTGTTGAACGAAACTTACGGTATGCAATGGAGTACCTATTTTGGCCTGAAATGCGGAAGGACTTTAGAGCGTATGTGACCCAGTGCCACACATGCCAGGTGAACAAAGAACCAACAAAACTGGCAGAAGGAAAAGCTCAGACAATTGCCCTGCCATCGGAAATCTTCGAATCAATAGCCATTGACTTTGCGGGGCCCTTCCACAACTCATGGGGATACGATATGATCCAGGTTGCGATGGATAGGTTTTAAGAATTCAGGTGGCTTATACCTGCAACGAAGCAAGTAACAGCAATAGCAAGCTGGGAACTGCTACGCAACAAAGTTTTTACACCCCATGGCTACCCAACACCTCTGGTGAGCGATGCGGACCCAAGGTTTGAGTCGCATGTGTGGAGACAACAGTGTCAATCGTTAGGTATTGAACATATCCAGGCGGCACCAGGCCATCATGAAACGAATGGACAGGTTGAAAGGGAAATTCGAGAATTGAAAACAGCTCTCCGAAACCTAGTCAACACCAGACAAAACAATTGGTTTGATGCCATACCAGTGACAGCCGCATACCTGAATGCAGGATGGTCAGAAACTCTCGGCATGTCACCATATAAAGCCATTTTCGGAAAGAATTACCCACTACTGCCGCTAGGAAACTTCAAGAGCTCCGCAGTACTAGCGGCCGACAAATTACTAAATAGGCACCAAGCAATCTGGAACGCGGCATTCAATCCGATTAAAATGGCACGATTTGGAAGCACAAGAATGGCAGCAAAACGTGGCAGACACCATACACCGATAGGAAAGGGTCACTTGTTACTAGTATACGGAAGTTTATTCGCAACAGAATCAGGACCTAGCAAGAAATTGCAACCGCGCTAGCGTGGACCTTTCAAGATAATTGGATACGATGAGCATGCCCAAAATTACAGGGTAGAAATGGATGTCAGAATGTACAGAAACGGAGAAGCGACATTCCATGCTTCCACGGTGAAAGGATACCAAGCTAACGATGATGTCTCCTTCCCTGCCAGGAGCCACGCAAAACCACCCCCAATCGTGGTAAACGAGAAACCGGAATGGGAGGTGGAAACCATACGAGACCACAGGAGACAATATGACCGCGACCAATTCCTAGTGAAATAGGTGGGGTACCCAGAAACAGAAAATAGCTGGGAACCCCTTGAGGCATTGGAAAATATGATGGAAGCAGTTGATCAATGGTGGGAAGACAACAAATCTGAGGAATAGCTACCCCATATGATAAACCATGTGACGGTGGCATGGAGCCCAACCCTGCCACAAATGAAAAATCTGCGCCCGGACGCGGACCAAGAAATACAGGACGGATTTTGGTCAGCCCGCTTCGCGAGCGAGTGCGAAAACAGCGAAGACGAAAATCGAGTAATGGAAGATGAAGCAGCATACCTAGCCCGGCTGGCCGAGGCGGAGTAATGGCAATTGCGGAAGGAAAGAACACTCCATCCAACAGCCTTACGATGTCAAACTATGAGCAAGTACATGGGCGACTGCGCCATCAGCTAATGGGACTGTTGGTGAACCGTGATATTATCCCTAGACGATACCTTACACACCGACTATTCATACACATCTGCAACACATGCTTGGAAATAACAACAGAATCAATGCGACGAATGTGGGGAGAATCAGTGTCAGATGTTTTCCACTTCGGTAGCGGGTGCTACCTGAGCACGGAAAAATGTGATGGTTGCATGGTGACGGAAGAAGCCGAAATTAAGCAGTAACCCCTTTCTCATGAAGACCTAAGCAAGGCCAACACCTAAGCAAGGCCAACACCTAAGCGAGATCACCACAGAAACATAAATACCGGCCACCAGCCCTCTAAACCGCCAATGAAAACAGACCAAACTACCAGACCTCCGAACCTTAACCTTACAAAACCTTTTACCTCTTACAAAGCTTATCCTTACGCGAAAAGAAACAAAATGTCTAACTGCGAAGAAGTTGGCATAAAGGGACGAGACCTCATTTTGGGGTACCTGCTTCACCGAGAAATAGTTCCAGAAGATGCATACAGGAAGATATGTTACATCGATTACTGCGAAGATTGCGGACGGATCGATGTGGAGGGGGAGGAATGGGAGGACCGGATAGTACGGAACTTCGTGGACCTGCCACACTACTGGGAGTCAGGTTGTTTTGTGTGCGGAGCGCCATGTGGAGAGTGTTCGGAGAGATGGTTGGAAGGTGCGGAATGGATGTTGCAGGACGACTTGTGATTGCTGCACGGCAGCGATGACAATGAGGATGGGTACTATGGGGATTTTCAGAACAATAGTCAATTTACCGACTATTAGGATTTCATTAAGTTGTTTTGTTTGGTGAAATTGTTATTTTATCTCAGGAGTGTAAGTGGTACGGGTAGGAGGTTGTTTTATGTTTGGTTTCACAGTATCGTTTGACACTGGTATTGTGTCGTGTGCTATCGGTTGATACACCTATTGTTTTATGTTTGGTTTCACAGTATCGTTAGATACGTGTATTGTTTCGTGTGCTATCGGTTGATACACAGGTTGTTTTATGTTTGGTTTGACAGGATCGTTTGATACTTGTGTTGTTTCGTGTACTATCGGTTGATACAGATGTTGTTTTGCAATATCACTCACACTGGAGATAAGCGATATGCTGTATTTAAAGACCGCTGATTCCCGTGATCGAAACAGCAGACTTCGACAGACAGTATTGTTAAATATACGCGGTTGAATGGTTACTTCTTTGATCTCCAATTACACCTCGTTTGAAGCCTCCTTTAACAAGCAGCGCTTGCTTCGTGTTGATCACGAGGCTATCCGCTCCTATCGTACCGCTACGTGACTAGGGCCTGGCCCAAAGACGTTACACGGTCGACCGGATGGCAGCGACTTATCCGGTGTTGCAACCGTGTCTCCAAAGATTCCTCTTTCCTAGGCTGCACACAACCACACAACCGTTTACCCATGACATCCGGGCCTCAAGGCGGGGCCGGAGGGGTATGATAGGAATAATGTCTCCAATCTACAGTTTTATCGAAGCTACGTAGCTCGCCCAATAACATTCCCCGGAACCCCAGATTCTAGTATCATGCCTGGCTTTCCGTGTGCCTAACATTCCAGTCAATTTTCCTGAGCCCCCGGAGGGACTTCTTATTGAAAGGTAGGGTAACTCAGGACTTTGGGCAGGGTAACCTGATCCCGCAGGTAGGGTAACCTTGTCCAGCGGACAAGATAACTTTTCTCTATCACCCAGTCTCTCCCGTCGCCGGCGATAGACATTTCAGCCCTGTCTCGATTTACCAAGACTAGCTGAGCCACTGCCCCTTCAGAAGTCCCTAAGTAGGCTGACACTGCTCCCGCCTGTATCCATGTATTTAAGTCTCTGACCATCCAATCTTGTTCATTCGGGGAGCCCGGGCCATCGGGTCTCCATAGGCCAAGTCCTTACTTGCCTGCCAGTTCCTACCAATTCGCCTCCTGGCTAGCTGTATGGGTGTAGGTTCCGTCTGCTATAGGTGATGTATGCTGGGTCGTTACACCACTCCCCTCTTCTCTCTGGTCCGTCCCGCACTATTACCGTTATCTCTTATTTCCCGGACTCGATTCCTCCAAGACCCTATAGTCTCTGGGCTTGGACAGACATCTGTAGTGAAAATCCAGAACGGCCTGTAAGCCTGTCCGTCCTAGCATCTTATACGGCTCCAAAGAATTCTCCCCAGTCCTGTAGCCTTCCTATGAAACCAGGTACTAGACGAAGCGTAATGGGAACTTTGCCTTCGCCCCTCCATACCATCGGATGTACACAACAGCTTCGCTAACGTAACTGCGCTCGTTGTCTACAAGTTCCCGGGTAGGGACCTCCTTGACCCTACCTAGAGCTGGATCCTCTTGATAGGGTTCGAGCAACATGACATTGAAAACTGGGTGGATACCCCATCTGGGGGGCCATTGGAGTTCGTAGGCACGGTTACCCACCCGATGTTTGACCACGCAAGGGCCAAACATCCGGTGGTCCAGCTTCTCCATCGGGCGCTTGGTATGGATCTTCTTTTGGTTTAACATCACACGATCCTCTTTCTTTGCCCCCCGAGCTGTCACATCCACCAAGGTAACATAGTCCGGTGATGGCAACCTTTTCCGGTCCTGCCATTTCCATTGCCTGTTCCGTGCCCCTTGCATCGTTTCTCCAATCTCATCCCAGGTTCCTTTCCATTCCGTGACCAAGAGCTCACTGCTAGGGTGTATTCCTTGAGTATCAGACATGACACCTGACCAGTTTGTCCTTGGGTTAAACCCATAGTTGATCTCAAATGGTAACAACTTGGTGGATTCTGATGTCAAGGTGTTGTACGCATACTCCGCAAGGGGTAACAGCAAAACTCAATCATCTTGTTGGTAGGAGCAGTAGCTACGCAAGTACTGCTCCACTGTCTGATTAACCCCCCCCAGTTTGCCCATCAGTCTCAGGTTGGAACGCTGTCGAAATGTTTAGTTTCACTTGCAACAAGTCCATTAGACTCCTCTAGAACTTGGACGTGAACCGGCTGGCTTGCTCGGAGATGATTGACTCGGGGAGTCCATGAAGGCGCCAAACTTCCTTCAGGAATATCAAGGCAAGCTCCTTGACAGGTACCTGCGTGGTCAGGGGTATGAAATAGGCCATTTTCGAGAATCTGTCCACCGTGACACAGATCTTAGTATACCCTTCGCACTCTGGCAGCACTACAATGGAGTACATTGAAATCGCTGTCCACGGCCGCAAAGGAACATTAACAGGTTCCAGCAGCACGAACTTCTTGTGCCTGATGGACTTATTTCTTTGGCACGCATCACATGTTTGCAAATGGTCGCTGGCGTGCTTGGCCATCTTTGGCCAGTAGAAGTTAGCCCTAACCCTGCCAATGGTTTTGTATGTCCCGTAGTGTCCTGCGATTCGGGAGTCATGCTCAGACTCCCTGATTTTCCCCTTCAGACTCTGGCACTGGGAAACATACGACCTGTTCTGGTACAGGAGTAAGCCCTTTTCCATCCTGAAATGTCGGTCGACCTCCTTGTCACCGGCAGCTGTTGCCTTCCGGATCCTTAAGTACTGCTGGTCTTCGCTTATCGCTTCCTCCAGTTGATCCAAAAAGGAAGACGGGAGCCGAAATCCTTCACATACCTGCCACAGTTGTGGTTACAAGATGTCCCGCTCCTGGCACCCAACCCACTGTCCATGGCGAAAAAGTGACTGTGGCAGAAAATCACTCACCCCTTCAGGGCGGTAGTCCCTACGCCGCCACAAAGCATCTGCGTTCTCATTCAACCATCCTTCACGGTAAAGCATCTTGATGTTAAACGGTTGCAGAAACTCAGCCCAGCCGTGCTCCCTTCACTTCAGGACATTGGTACTATTGATGTACTACAAATTCTTATGATTCGTATAGATCACCAACTACTCCGTTGCCAAGCGTAGCAAATAACCCCATTCCTTGAAAGCCGCCACGATGGCCGACATTGCCTTGTCATGGACATCATGATTAATCTCCGCTGGGTGAAATTTCCTACTTTGGTAGGCCACTGGATGCCATCTCTCATCTTCACAGAACTGGGTGAGGATGCCTCCTAATGCGAAGTGACTAGCGTCGGTTTCCAGCTGGGATGGCCATTCAGGGTCAAAATGTGCTAGGATGGGTTTGGACGTAAACGCCACCTTCAAACGTTTGAAGTCCAGCTCACATGCGGGTGTCCATTGCCATCGGACATCCTTCTTGGTCAAGTCTGTCAGAAGTTTCGCTATCTTGCTGAAACCTTCTATGAACTAACGAGGGAAGTTGGCAAAGCCCGTAAAGCTTTGAACGTCGACGACGCATGTCGGAGGTACCCAATCCCTGATCGTCTGCACCTTCTCCGACAACATAGAGATCCCCATATCGTGGATGCTGTATCCGTGGAATTCAACCTCCCGTTGGTGGAAACTGCACTTCTTCATACTTACACAAAGTCTAGCTTTCCGCGATTTCCCCATCACATGACTCACTATCGCGACGTGCTCTACCATAGTTTCAGAGTAGATCAGGATGTCATCCATGCACATGATGACTCCTTCATCCATGAGATCCCGCAAGAGCTCATTTATCATGCGTTGGAAAGTTACCTGGGCATTACACAACCCAAACGGCATGACCATGTATTCATACAGTCCATATCTGCACCAGAAAGCTGTCTTACATTTCTCACCTTCTGCCATCCTCAGAAGGTACTAGCCGTTCTTTAAGTCCAACTTGGTGAACACAAAGGCCTTTCCAAACCTATCTTGCAGTTCATTGATCAATGGTACAGGATACTTGTTCTTCACCGTGATTTTGTTCAGCACGCGGTAATCTATTACTAGTCTTAATGTACCATGTGGTTTTGGCAGGAAGAGGATAGGGGCTGCTGCCGAGGAACTGGAACGCCGTAGCTTTCCCGTTCGCAGCATGTCATTGAGATATTCCAGGAGTGCCTTAAGCTCGTTTTCCGATAACAGATAGATAGGCCCAAATGGAGGTTGCGTTCCGCGTTGTGACGTGATCGTATGGTCATACTTTTAGTGCTCCGGTACAACCTCAATCCGTTCTTGACTGAAGATATCCCCAAAGTCCTTATACTCAGGGAGTAGCTTAACTGTAATGTCGGCACCTTCCTCATCAGAGAATTGCACAGTTCCCAATAGGTACACATTTCTAGGGTCTGCAGCTAGTAACTCTTCATCGGTCATGAACACTAACCGCTCCTGCTCTGCCAGACAGTTAGCCTTGAAGAAATCTGAGCGCCAGGTTAGTTGTCTGGTCTTCCAATCTATGTCTGGGTTATGGTCTGTCAACCAAGACATGGGTAGGTACCCATCCACCTTGGTGTCGGGCATATCTGCAACTTCAAAGCGCAACTCATTGTGGTGGTCACCTATCCTCATCTCGAATAACTTGGTATAGGGTAGAGCTGACCCAGGCACGTAATTACCACTGGCGTCGCTTATCGGCATGCGTACCTTTCATCGTACACAAGGTGCCTGAGTCTGCTTAACCTCCCGGCAACTAAGTACCGGCCCAGTAGCTCTAGTATGGAGTAGCGGGAGCTCTTCCGCGCTTACCTGTCTAGCTCCTATCTTCCTGTCTCGCTTCTATCTTCTAGTCTAACTTGACCCGCAGGTGGATAGACTTGGTATGATGAGGCAAGTTGTCACTCTTCTGCCTCTTCGCTGGTCTTTGTAACTTAGTCATCTTGGCTTAGTAATTCCCTTTAGTCTCTTTCCTTTGGACACAAGAGTGGCCACAATGGGTCGGTAAACGTTAAGGGATTGGGATTCATCTTTTATCAATAACCAGGGTGTTTACTGTCACACCAGTATGATTTCGCGTACGGAACCCTCCTCAGGTAAACTTGAAAATAGCCTCATTTATTTGATCAAGTCCAGCTTGAATGAATTCCGCTTATACCAAGCACAACAATTTTTTCCCCCGAGGTGGCTAGAAGTCCACTGTCGGACCGGTTCCAAGTGAAGCAACCTTGCTTCCCCAATATCACGCGTCTCCGCAAGCAGGACCTCACCCAGCCTCAACCGAAATAATGTCCTATAACTTGCCCATCCAGTTAAGGAAATCCTGCAAGAAATACGTATAACTAGAACAAAGGAAATAACCAGAAACCCAACAAAGGAGAGATAGCCTAACCCACCGGGCACGGCAGGCAACCTCTACCTGCCCACATGACCTGGGTGTAGTCAGCCTCAGGGTCGTTTATGCGGTAGATGGGTCCTTACCCATCTCTGAAGCCACCTCCGTGGCTCATGTGCATTTGTCCCTCCTGCGTGTATGGCTGTGGGTTAATAAGGTTACACCTTAAAAAGAATTGGTTCTTACCTATTCTGAGGCATCAGTGTCAACCTCCATGATCTGAGATGATGCCTGGTGGACTTTAAGTATCTTTGACCAGGAAGCCGGAGGGGGCGCTTCAATGCACTTTAGTCGCTTCTCTGTTCCTGTGGGCTCGCTTACCGTGGCTGACCGTTCCAACCCTCAGGCCTGTTTGGATGAACTAACGACTTGGGCTACCGTGGTACAATTTCTCCAAAAGTGACCTGTTTGAGGGCACTTGGTGCACTGATTGTGCTTCCTCTGGCGTTCGTTCAAGGTCGATGCGATTTCCTTATGCGCTAGTGCATACTCAGAAGTCGCGGGCTTTGCCTGTTTCCCTCCCTTGAAATTAGTAGGTTTGGTAGACCTCTGGTTTGGTATGCCCGAACCTTTTTCCTTCTTCATGAACCTGCCCGATGTCGCGGATCTATCCTCCTTCTTCTCTGCGGGTTGAGACCGGGGGGCTAGGTGGATCACATGGTTACTGAACCTGCTGTTGTCCTCCCGCGTGTGCCCGACCTTCCGGAGAAGATCAATGTACTCGTTCAGGTCAGTTCGATGGGACTCTTGAAGTGCCCACCCATTCCAAACCTCTTGTATGATGCCTGATCGAACCTTGTGTTGTACCCGTACTGGATCTGTATAGCTAAGCTTAAACACATAATCAATTATCTTATCCAGGTACTCATCGATGTTATGGGGCTTCATCTCAAGGTCATGCCACGCGAGAATGGATCGATCTTGCTCCCCTGGTCTCTGCCAAAACTTTCTTCCAACTGTGCTCAGAACCCTTTCCATGTCTGTAAGGGGTTGCTGTCTTTGACAGGGACGCCAGTACGCTTGGCGGCTTCCTTATTAATGTGCCCGTGCAACCCCAGATGCCATGCCCGGGCGGCGTCTTCAAGAAGGGGGATAAACAAGTTTACTTTATCCCTGTCAGTTAACTTGCAATCCGTAAAGTATTCAAATTTGACCTCTACCAAGGTCAAGAAGCTCGCAAGTTCTGTAACTTTGCCCTTGAAGGGAGGGATACTGCTCAGCTTCTCCGGCCCTCTTCTGCCAGTGTCTTGGTGTTGGCCTGGAAGCTGAACCAGTACCCCTCAGGGCTCTCGCCAGCATCTTGGCCCGGCGCTCCCACCGTCGTTTCTTCTCATTGCTCCAGTGATCCTTGCAACCACCAAGGAAGCAGGCCAAATCTGGGAGAGAATGCCTATCATTATCATCATTGGCGATGTCATGCCCGGAGTCCCCTGGATCTCCGCCTGGTCCTGCTGTGCCACCTCTATGTGGGGCATTCCCATCCCCACTACCTCCGGTGTTCCCACCTTGGGATTCCCGGGGTCTATCGTACCCATCAAACCATTCCTCCTGGCCATCCTGGTTACCATCGTCCAGGGGGTTAGCCCCCGAGGGTCCTGATACCAGTGGTGGGACAGGGCGTCGCCCACTCTCAGGAGTTGTGTTGGGCACCGCCGGTGTTATCCGCAGAAAAGACTGCAACACTCGACAACTCAAGGGTTGCATCGAGGGGCCAGCATGCCTCCATGACCCACAGTACCCACATGTCGGTCGTCCATCTACTTCTTTCTGCCTCCTTCTATGTCACACCGGGGTCCGTGGTTCCTTCCTACACCCATAGGAGTGGTAATGAATCCACCCCATCCGGGTCTCTTCCAACTTACAGCCTAATAGACAGAACTCATCAGGGCTGTCCGAATCGCCACTTGTGATGGTGGGGAGACCGGCGGGAAGAGTCAGCTGCGAGGATGCCATGGGGACGACTGGTGCCCAAGGAATGGAGCGGAGAGGCGTCCCCGGTGCAGGTATTGGAGTCCCTTGTGACGGAGCCATAGGTGTTCTGTCCTCCTGGCGTCTTACCTGTTTGAAGAATTCAGGTGAGGCTGCGCGCAGTGGCCGGAACCCTGGGGTAGCCGATACAGCTGGTGGGAATGCTGTGGCAGGGAAGGTATCGGGAGTGGGCAACGAAACTGGCAGAGGTGTGGGTCTTGGGGCGGCGATGGGAGGTACGGGAGTTGCAACTGCAGCTGTTGCGGGGGAAATGGTTGGAGCCGGGATTGGACGTGGAGTAGTGTTAGCTCTATTTGGTGCCATGATACCCGCCGGTTTGGCCGTCCTTTTCCTTACTTGATGTCCATCAGTTGGCCCAACTGGTGGGCCACCCGACCTACTGCAGGCAATTGAGGAGGGGTCCAACAGGGAGCCTCTAGATGCTCTTGAGAAGGAGGAGGTATAGCTGTGGCCCTCACCTTTCAGGCTTTCCAATATCCATATACCGATTGGGCTCAGGTATACTGTCCACTGGTGGTCTCTGGCTCCCATGGCCACCTCCATGCCGAAGTTCTTAGGCTTGGTATGGACAAGCGGGAGTGGGGGCACGGCCTCTAACATCAGTACATCATTCTCAGCATCAATACTACACCCTCCTTCAAAAGCCTTTTCCAAGGCTGCCATCCAAGTCTTCGATGCCTACTGATCCCTTAGCATCCACAGGTATGCCTCCTGCTGCACCTCCATCCATTCCAGCGCTCCCATAGTGATCAGTGTTCGAAACACCTGCTGCTGCTGGGTCTTCCAGTTCTTCAGTTCCCACTTCGCTTCCACAATCAACTTGGATACTTCCCGGAGGATGTAAGGTTCCACGAATTTGCGGGAGATCTCGTGTAAGGGAACCCTGTGCGGCAGGGGAGGGAGCATGTGGTGGACTAGGATAGGGTCTTGAAAAAATCAGACCGCCTCGGCGTGAGGGTCTGTGATCAGGTGGTCAAGACATTCAGCGGGTAACTGAATAGGAGCGGCCTCCAAGAGCAGCTGGTGGCCGCCCTAGTCGATACTGCGAATATCGGCAAAAACAGACGCATAAAACGTGTTTGCGGTTTTCTCCTCAAGGTCAAGGTCTGAATCTGAGTTGGATTCCATTCCGGTTCGAAGTTCGGTACCAGCCATTGCGCTTTCCACCCTGGGCTACTTGTTCTAGATAAGGTTACAAGTATTCATGCGAGGGCAGTGCCGAAGGTCAGAAACAATTAAGCAGGAGAGGAGTTAAGCGAGGAGCTCGCTTAACGATATGCTGTAACAGGGGCACCACTAGGAAGATGGATCCCAAAGTTGCGACCACACCGAACAACTTTAAACTTATCGCCAAAGGTTGACACCGATGTAAGGGTAAAGTAAACAGCAAAACTTAATCTCGTTAACCCTGACGCTTCACTCAATTAACGTCTCCAGAGGATTGATTCTTGGAGTAGGAGAGTTCTCGCATAGACTTTAAGGTAGTTTTATCTTATGCCAGAAACTCACCCATCAGTTTGCTTCAACCATTCGAGCACACCCTGCTCCCCTAAGGGTGGTCCGAGACATCCCCTGGCACACCCTTGGGGCATGCAATTGTCGACACACTCTTGTCGGCGTTCACCTTATGCAGTTATCGTTTTCTGCAGTGCATTTCCATTTTGCCGCCGGAGTGAAAACTTCTGCACATTGGTGTCTTGCCAGTGGCTAACAGTCAAGGCACCTCATGAACGAGACTATCTATGACACTCTTCCCATATGCATTGATCTCTACTTGACTCCCGAAGTTAACGTGAGCGGTTTCTCTATTTCCCATTTACGGGTCCCAAGGTTCCGCTGTCTTCCACAGGACACGGGAGTCCGGGAGTGATCTAATGCATACTACCCATGACCCCTCCCTCGGATGCACCTCATCTGTGGTACGAATCATGCTTTTAGTGTCTCTGCACTTCCCTTTCAGAGCCTATAGCGTTGGGAACACCTTCGGGCTTGGTAGGTGTAAAACTCTCCCAGTCGCCACAGCGGCACCCGTGACTACCTTCCTGACGCACACGGTAAGCGCCTGTTAAATCTGTCAGCTTTGTTCTGTTTTACTCCAAACAACTTGGAGGAGGTACTCCACCTTCCACTCTATGTCCCCTTATATATCCTGCGAACAGCCTACGGTCGACCGGATGGCAGCGACTTGTACGGTGTTGCCAGCATGTCTCCAAAGATTCTGCTTTGCTAGGCTGCACACTACCACACAACTGTTTGCCCATGACGTCTGGGCCTCGAGGCGCGGCCGGAGGGGTATGATAGGAATTTCGCCTCCTATTTACAGCTTCATCGAAGCTACCTAACTCACACAATAGCATCCCGCGGAACCCTTGATTCCAGTATCATGCATGGCTTTGCGAGACACACATTCCCGTCAACTTTCCTGAGCTCCCCGAGGGACTTCATATTGAAAGGTAGGGTAACTCAGGACTTTAGGCAGGGTAACCCAAGCCCCAGGGCCGGGTAACCTGATACCGAGGGTAGGGTAACCTTGTGCAGCGGACAAGATAACTTTTCCCTGTTACCCTGTCTATCCCCTTGCCGGCGACAGACATTTCAGCCCTGTCTCCAGTTACCCGGCCTAGCTGAGCAACCGCCCCTTCAGAAGTCCCTAAGTACGCTGACACCGCTCCTGGCTGTATCCACGTAGCTAAGTCCCTGACTAGCCAATTCTGTTCATTCTCGGAGCACGAGCCATCAGGTCTAAATAGGACAAGTACTTACTTGCCTGCCGGTTCCTACCAGTTCGCCTCCTGGCTACTTGCATGGGTGTAGGTTCCATCTGCTATAGCTCATATATGCTGGGTCGTTACACTCAATGATAATGAGTAATGAGGAATCGAAGAGCCATATTATCACTATCATAGTAAGTCAATTCCCCACCTTGTCGAGTACTTGTTGTTCCTTTTCTCCCCACTCCCATTTTGTTCCTTTTCTTGTCGTATTGTAGAGGGGCTTAGCCACCTGACTGAATCCCTCCCTGTATCTTTGGTAGAAGTTGCACAAGCCTACGAAGTTTCATATTCCTTTAAAACTCTCAGCTGCCTTCCAGTTATCAATAGCTGATATTTTGACTAGATCAGCTCATACTCCTTCACTGTTGATGATAAATCTTAGGTATTCCACCTTGTTCATAAGAAAGTCACATTTCGAACGCTTCAGTTTGACCTTGGCTTCTTGCAATGCCTGTAAAACATTCAAGATATCTCGATGGTGTTCCTTCATGTTATCTGAATAGAGGAGTATATCGTCTAGGTAGGCAATACAGCATATACCCAGGTATTTACTCAACTTAGGGTTGATCCATGGCTGGAATATTGCTGGTGCATTGAATACTCCAAAGACTATGACTAAATATTCAAATACTCCACATCCTGTCCCGAAAGCCATCTTCTATTCATCCCCTTCAGCTATCCATATGTTCTGATATGTATCCTTGGTAGCCAACTTTGTATAGTATTTGGCCCTTGTAGCCAGTCCAATGCTTCATCAATCAATCCCAAAGGGTATCTATCGATAAGTGACACCACATTTAGTCCTCACAAATCTATACTGAGTCTCAATTACCTATCTTTCTTCTCAATGAATACATGTATGCCCCCACCAAGAATGAGTATGGTCCGATCCACAGTCATTCCAGATTCTCTTGGAGGTATTCTCACAGTGCTTTCAATCCTTCTTCCCTTAATGGGTAGAGCTACATGAAAGGTGCTGTCGTTCCTTCCTCTAGCTTGGTCTGGTAATCTTGGCTCTTGTGTTCAGGAAGATCTGTTCTGTTATTTTCTTTGAATATGTTATGGTAATCGTGATATGCTTTCAGGACCAGTTGCCTCAGAGTTATCTTCTTCTTCCTGGCTTCTTCATTTACTGCTAGTCATGTGCTAATCATTGACGCTTCTGCCATCATTGGTCCGTTTTCTTCTTTGTCCTATTTGAGGATTCCTGTCTGTTCCAGTCTCTGGTACTGTTGACTTAAGACCTTTGCTGATATAAAAGGTATACTTAGGTGTTTCTCTTCTCTTATTTCAGTCCAGTGTCACCTTTCATAATTCCTCATCCAGTGCTGGCGAATGCTTCCTTCCCTCTTTTCATCTTGTCCAGGTTCTGCACTTCTCGCAGTTCCCTGATATTGATATTTTTGATAATCATCTGGGCTATACAATTCCCTTTTAGAATCGTGTAGTTTTCAACCTTCAGGTTTATTACTAGAACTTGCACTTCACCCCTATAGTCTACATCTATCACCCCAGTACCTGTGGTAATCCCATGTCGGATGGCTAGACCACTGCCCAAAGCAATTCATGCATAGGTATTGTTGGGAAGTCCTACCACAATTCCCCTCAGTACCATTGTTCGTCCCCTTGAGGGGACCATCCCATCTTTTGTGGTATATAGGTCGTAACCTGCGGCCTTCACAGATCCTCAGGTTGGTTTCTTCGCATCTGTGTGTAATACTTGGACTCTTATACTGTCATCGTGGGAGATCGTTTCTTTGTATTTGGTGTCCATAGAAAGGATTTGTATCCTCAAGTTGTCTCGTATGGGTTGTTCTTTGGAGATCATTTCACTTATTGAGGAAGTTTCTAGGTATGACAATGTGTATAGTTCGCTGTTGCAGTTGATTTGGCCCTTTTCACAATCAACGTTTGGATTGTATTATTTTAGCCAAAGTATTCTTAGTTTGGCGTTATGCTTTTGCAAATACACTACTTGAAATGTCATGGCTTCATGATGTGACTCTATCTCCATCACTGCTTGCACCATGTAGGTGATTGGTCCTGCTTTACTCTTCTCCCTATTAACCACATATAAGTTTCTTGGTTTTTTAATCTTTTTCAGGGATAATCTGTGGGTTTTACAGAAATCTCTGTTGATGAAATCCTCACTTGCTCCTGAATCTAGCATCATGTTTGTCTCAGTGTCCATGTTTGTTGTGCATAGCTTTATCTTAATTATAAGATATTGCTTGTCGTTACCGTAATTGTTCGTACCATTGGTTGTTGCCTTGTTGTTTTTCTTCCTTGATGTGTATGCAATGCCAGTGGGTTTGTCTTGTCTGTTGTTCCACAAACCACCCTTTGCTAGGGACTTTCTTTGTTTACATTCTCCTGCTTATTTGGCCTCTCCATAGCATTCATTTCTTTGATCTTTGCTTTCTTTTATTGATAGTCTTTAATGATATGCCCCTTGAATCTGCATCAAAGTCCTGCATTTTCCTTTCTCCTCTTCTGGTATTCCTGGTCAAATAGCCTTTAGAACCATCTGTTCTTGCTTCTTGCCCCATCTAGGTCCATCGAGTCTCCGCTGTGTGCTAGTGCATGCTAGTTTGCTAGTGTAATGGGGGCACCCCTAGGAAGATGGATCCCAAGGTTGCGACCGCACCAAACAACTTCAAACTTATCGCCAAAAGTTCACACAATTGTAAGAGTAAAGTAGACGGTAAAACTTAATATCGTTAAGCCTGACGCTTCACTCAATTAAGGTCTCGAGAGGATTGATTGTTGGAGTAGGAGAGTTCTCGCATAGA
>PYWC01000007.1:334496-371756 GCA_003182015.1 Tuber magnatum
GAGCCCGGGCCATCGGGTCTCCGTAGGTCAAGTACTCACTTGCCTGCCGGTTCCTACCAGTTCGCCTCCGAGCTACCTGTATGGGTGTAGGTTCCGGCTGCCATAGCTCACGTATGCTGGGTCGTTACAGCCAGTCCCTAGGTACGGTTGTTGTTACATAGTAGCACCTGTGGGGTTGTTCCTATTATCTTGTTCGGAAGCTTTCACACCAAGTTGATCTTGTCTTCCTTGTCAATTACCTATACCGCGAAGTTATTAGCAGTCCGAGAGGTATAGTTCAAGTGTTTCCAGGCTTCTTGCAGTTCCTCATTAGTACCTCCCAACAGATGACTGTACTCGGTATCCTCGTCATATTGTACTTTGACCACTATTATGCGGAACTTGTACCAGAAGTCAGAGAGAGTATCTTTTCATTGTCTCATCTTTTCCAGCTTGAGTCAGGCCATTTCTTTGGTGTTCCTGTCACCAAACTGGGTATGCACAGGTTTCATGAATTCCTCTTATACGGCCCATATTCGGTCTCCTTTGCCTTCCATATAGGACATTATCTATTCTCCTATGGCTTCTCTCAAGAGAGACTCTGCATAGTTTATCTATATCATATCTTTCCTTCGCCATACCCCTAGACTTAGAACTACTGTTCCAGGTGACATAGGAATAGTTATAACTTCTCCCAGTCGCCTTTATTGAGAACCAGTTCTCCTATATTTGATCTTGATTCCAGGTAGGGATTGATTGCCCCTTGGAATCTTGTCATCTGATCTTGAGTCATTATCAGGGCCTGCATGCTAGGCCCAGTAGTGGGTGCGGGCATTGCCACTGTGGCCATCCTTCTCGGTTGTGGTGTTCCTTCTGGGGAACCATCAGGTGGTAATATTTGCTCAGGTGTAACCAGACTTGCAGCTCTTGATGGCTAACTTACTACTTCATCTAGCACGTCGTATATTCAACCCGAATTTAGAGTGTTGTCTATGATACCAATATCACCTTTGTCGTCTTTGTGAACCCCCAGTTCATTGAAGGTGCTGCCTTGCTATTGTTAGGTATCACGGGAGATGCAAACGAATGTTGTGGTTTTCCACTACTCCTTGTACTCGTGACATGTAATGACCGTTTTCTTCTTCCAAATTGCACTGCATTGTGTCTAAGAGCTCATTGAGTCTTGTAGCCCTAACTTTGTATTTCCACATCAGATTCAGTTTCTCACCAGCATCAAGGGTTTTGGTTTTTGTATCGCTAAGTTGGTCTGGGTAGGGGATAGGTTCTTGACTTTATGTCTTGCTCGTGTAGTGGAAAGATTTGAAGTGTAAAGGTTTTTGTATTGTAAAGAGCATAAAGTATAAGATAGGAAATGACGGTGGATAGTTGCATAAAGAGCAAACCTATTTGTGAAAACGTCGCCATTATATATAGGCCTCGTCCCATAACCCTTACCCTGCCCTGATCCTCAAGTGAGGTCAGGTGCCAAATCAATCATAACCTCGTATCACTCAATCGAGTCATGTGAACAAAATATAAAACAATCTCATGACCTCTAAATGAGGTCATGTGCAAAAACAGTGATTAAATGCAATATGAATCAAACGTATAAACAAACCACATGACTTACTAATGAGGTCATGCATAAAATACAAACAAGCCACATAACCTAGTAACGATATCCTGTGCAAAACATAAATGAGTCTACTGTACCAGTAAGCTTTACTGACTAGTCTATACTTTCCCCATGACGTCAATCATACATCATGTGCAAGACATCAATTTAAACATAAACAAGCCCCATGACCTGCTAACAAGATCATGTGCGTGAAACATAACTTAGCCCCACGACCTCTAATTGAGGTCCTGTGTATAACCTGTTCCTAACTTCCATCACATGGCTAGCGCTCCTCTAGCCAGATTGTGACACCTGTGTGTAACACTTGATTGACATATACTTGGAAGGTGGCTGATACATTGTGGAGACTAAAGAGCAATATCTGGAGTTTGTATAGGCCATATTGGGTCCAGAAAATGGTTTTCGATTCTTCTCTCCTCCTCATGCATACATAACGGAGGTACCAATTGGAAGATGCATCCCAAGGTTGCAACCGCACCAAATAACTTCAAACATATGGCCAAAAGTTCACACAAATGTAACAGTAAATGGTAAAACTTAATATCATTAAGCCTGATGCTTCACTCAATTGAGGTCTTGAGAGGCTTGATTGTTGGGGTCAGACAGTTCCTATACAGATTTGCAAGTAGTTTTATCTTCTACCAGACACTCCTCTATGAGTTTACTGCAACTTTTCAAGTATACTCTCCTCTACTCAGGGTGCTCCGACACGTCTCCTTGCACACTTTTCAGGCATGTATATGTCAACACATTCTAGTTGGCATTTACCTCATGTGGTTAACATTTCTGCAGCACATTTCTATATTGCCCACTAGCATAAAAACTTCTTTGCATCAGTGCCTTGCCAGTGGCTAACAGTCAAGACGCCTGATGAACTGGACTATCTATAACACCCTTCCTATGTACATTGATCCCTATGTGAACAAGGAAGCTACCATGAGTAGTTTATCTATCTACAATTTTCGACTGGTAGACTTACGGCATCTCACGTAAGCTATAGTACTTGTATAGCACTCCAATGGGTGCTACCCATGACCACTATCGCAGATTTGTCTTACCCGCAGTAGATATCATACTTTTAGTGGCTCTATAGTTCCCGTTCAGAGCCTATGGTATTGGAAACACATTCGGGTTTAATAGGTATAAAACTGTCCCCGTCGCCCCAGCACTACCGAGGACTATCTTCAGGAACCCCACAATTAACTCCTGTTATCTCTGCCAGTGTTGGTCCGATTTGCTCTAAACAACCTGAAGGAGGTACTCCATCTTCCACCCTATGCCGCCTTGTATATCCTATGAACAGCGCATGGTGCACTGGATAGCCAGGACATATATGGTGTTGCAAGCCGGGATCCAAGGATTCTACTTTGCTAGACTGGGCAGAACTACCCAACCATTTGCCCATGCATCCGGGCCTCAAGGGGGGGCTGGAGGGGCTTGAAGAAAATAAGGTCTCCAATTTGCAACTTCTTCAGAGGTGCGCAGCTCACGCAATAGTATCTCCCAGAACTCTAGATTCCAGTATTGTGTATAGCTTCCCATGACCAACATTCCGGTCATTTTCCTCGAACTCTTAGAGCGATTTTGTATTATCAGGCAGGGTAACTCAGGTTCCTAGACAGGGTAACTCAGGTTCCTATACAGAGTAACTGTAACCGGCGCGGGTACTAGGTTATTTTATGTTGGGTCTCACAGTATCATTTGATACTTGTATTGTTTTGTGTACTATCAGTTGATACACAAAATGTTTTATGTTTGGTCTCACAGTATCGTTTGATACTGGTATTGTTTCATGTGCTATCTGTTGATACACACAACGTTTTGTCTTTGGTTTCACAGTATCGTTTGCTACTGGTATTATTTCGTAGGCTAGCGGTGGTTGCAAACATTGTTTTGGACCATCGCTTATACTGGAGATTAGCGATATGCCATAGTTAAAGACCGCTGATTTCCACGATGGAAACAGCAGACTGCAACTGACAGTATTCTTAATATACTTGGCTGAAAAGTTACTTCATTGATTTCCAATTACACCCCGTTCGAAGACTCCTTTAGCCAGCAGCACTCAGTTCTTGTTGATCAAGAAGCTATCTGCACCTATCGTACCGCTACGCGACTAGGGCCCAGCCTACACAGGTTGCATTTTTTCAACCTCAGCGAGTGGTTAAGAAAGCTGCAGGGACCAGGCCTGATCAAACTACGAAAGTCCAACAGCGTAGATAGCAGTGGGGAGCAGCCGAGCCACGAAAGCTTCAGCTCCGCCAAATACGACACCATAGAGTCACTAGATACCGCAAGTGGGAGGCAGGTGCTACGGGAAGGCCTTGCGAAAAGAAGACAACCTAAGAAGCCAAAGGGGCCAAAGAGCGACTTCTCAATCGACGAAGCAGAATGACAGTTAGCTCATGGTTTGGCTAAGCAGACCTTTAGCGACTCAACAAGCGAGTTAGCAAAGGCAGCAACAAGCCTCCCTGGACTATTCCCCCCAAGCCCCAGGAAAGGAAAGGCACTGGCAGAACTAGCGAGGAAAGATCGCCCACCGATTCGTACCCTTAAGAAGGAAGAAAGCGATAGCGAAGACTCAAACCACTTGGCGGAAGCAGAACCTCCAGACGAAGATCCTAGTGACGAGCCAGAAAGCTTGTCAGACAAAAGTTCCAGCAGCAAAGAATCTGAACTGGATATGTCTGAAGGAGAATCTGCCGCGCCGCCCGACCCAGGGGCCAGGTGAACCAGACCCAAAGTCAAGCTCCCACTGCCACCAACGTTCCCCGGCGAAAAAGAAGACCTAAAACAAGAAGCCTTTGACCGATGGGAAACGACCACCCCCCAATACCTCGCCCTGCATGATGTGGATAAGACAAAGGAAGGAAGTGGAGCATACCTCGGAAGCTTCCGCAGGGGAAAGGCAGAAGAAGCAAACCATCAAGCAAGGAACCACTAAGACTGCAAGGTAAAAATAGGAGAGACAACACTGAGAAGATACCTTCGGGACAGATTGCAGTCCTCACGAAATACCGAAGAACTGTACAAGAAGTTCAAGGAAATCCAACAAGTCCAGAACGGAAAAACAGAAAGGATAGCACTAGTAGCAACGGACCTCCTAATGTACCATGAAAGGTCACCTGCTGGGACGGTATCCCGGTACACAATGTGGCACAGGTTATATGAAGCAACGCATCCCTGACTACGCCAGGAGGTAGAACCCATGAAGGAAGATGGAGACTCCTTTGACAGGATCGTTAAGCAAGCTGAACGCAAGGATGCCATCCTGCATGAGACAGCAGTTTACCGGACACACGTTCCCAGCAGAGGAGCAGCAAAGGATCGTCATTGTGTGATAATACAAGAAGGGAACAAGCGAACCGCCAAGCATTGAAAGAGACAAAGAACAAGAAGCGGGAGCGACTCAATGAAGGCACATGTTTCGAATGCGGAAAAAAGGGTCACTATGCAGAGGACTGCTATGCTAAGAAAGGAAAAGGAAAATCAACTAAACGAGAAACAAGTAGGAACCACATGGAAGCAACTGAATATGACGAAGTAGAAATTAACTTGGTGGAAATGGAAAGTCTCCGAATGCAACCAATGCTGGCAATGAGGCCCTGTGACACTCTAGAAGGAACGGTTTACATAGAAGGCCACCCGGCAAAGGTACCATTTGACACGGGAACAAGCGGCTGCGACATAATTAGCGCCACCTTCATATCTACCCATGGTGCCTCTATGAAACCTCTGCCCCAACCAACGACAGTCAATATGGCCATGAAAGGTTTCCGCTCCGAAACCTATAAAAGGTGTGGCCTAATGGTGGAAATTGGAAAACAGAAATGGACATATCAGGAGATGTTGGTAGGAAATCTCGCGAACTATGACGTGCTTATAGGAATGCCATTCCTAAAAAGACACAATGCCTTTATCAGGTGTGGGGATACGGCAGTGGAGTTTCCCAATGACAAACTGCGTGTACTATGTAAACCAACAAGCAGGGAATTCCGAGCCGCTGTGTCAGACACCACTACAACAACATTGTTGGAAGAATACAAGGATGTATTCCCAGACAAGGTCCCTGAAATGCTACCCCCTGTGCGTAAGATTAGCCACCACATTTGGCTAAAGGATCCAGCCAACCTATGAAACCAACCAACATACTTGATTCCAGAAGCACACAAGGAAAAACTCATGTACGGGATAAACGAGAAATTACGGGCTGGAGTTATCATATGACAGGAAGTTCCTGGAGTGGCACCAATGTTTGTGCAACCCAAGTCAGATAGAAGGATCCGCCCCCTGGTAGACCTGAAACTCTGAAATGACAACATGATCATGGACAGTCCATTGATTCCAAACCAACCACAGATCCTTAACCAGATAGGATGAGCCAAATTCAGGAGTAAGATTGACCTAAGTGATGCATACTTCCAAACACAAGTGGACAAAGACAGTGTTATGTTCAACTCCGTTAAAACCCCCTTGGGAGGATTTGTCAGCAACGTAAGGCTACAAGGAGACATGAATGTACCTGCAACCTTCATGCGGATAATGGAAGACCTTCTAAGCGAATTTCTACATCATTGTGTATGGGTATACATTGATGATATTCTCATATTCTCAGATACATCGGAGAAACATGAGAAACACATACGCCAGGTATTTTATCAACTCAGAAAGGCAAGGTTGTATGCAAGCAAGAAAAAGTCAGTACTATTCGCAGATAAGCTGGAAGTAGTAGGACACATAGTGGACAATGAGGGGATCCATGCATCTCCCCAGAAAATATCAAGCATTGCAGGTTGGGAGACACCGCGTAACAAAAACGAATTGCAACGCTTTCTAGGAATAGTGAACTATGTGGCTCAGTTTCTCCCACACCATGCTACCTTGGCAGCACCGCTAACAGATGTGATGGGAAATGCGGAATTCCCATGGACAACAACCTCTCAGACCGCATTCGAGATGGTAAAAAAGCGCATCATCGATCACATTGTCATGCGACCAATAGACATATGAAGCAAGGAACCAATTTGGCTAATTATGCACACCTCAGATTTAGGAATAGGAGCATGGGTGGGACAGGGACCCAGATACGAGACGGCGCAACCAGCCTCTTACACAGCAGGAAGTTCACCAACGCACAGATGAGCTATGGAACTACCGATAAAGAGGCCTTAGCTATAGTGGAAGTGCTTAACTGGTTCCACAATGTCCTAATAGAAAACACCTTCCCGATAGTAATGGACCACCAACCCTTGACTCATCTATGGACTGCCAAAAATCCAAGCAGAAGGCAGGTTCGATGGCTCAGTGCCTTAGGGAAGTACGACGCAAAGGTAGTCTATGCACCAGGATGCACGAACCATTTAGCAGATGCCCTTTCCCGGATATACGAGGAGGGTTCAGACTTGAACCTGCGCTATGTCCAAGAGTTTACAAGGGAAGCAGACGACATCTTGGATAACACAGTTTACGAACAAGAATCAAACACAATTGAACCCGAGCAAGAACTCTCCCCTACCTCCCCTCCTTACACCTATACTGAGTACTCCGATGAGGCCCCTGTGCCTCCTGAGAGCCCCTGCTCGATCACTGCAGGAAACGATTGGGGTGACAAGTGCACCCTCCGAAGGACACTACCCGAGGATCTCCAACATAGCAAACTGCACTACTCGCCCTGCTATGCGGACCATTGTCCGTATCATCAAACCGAGATCAAATTCACAAACACTCACTCTAGATGGCGGAAGAACCCGACACCTTACCTGCCTAGCGAAGGACCAAGCCCTCCAAGTACAGAAATCGACCCAAGCCCTCCGGAGTGCCCTCCAATCAATGACTGGGAGTGGCAACAAACTATTGGTGGTAGACCAAGTAGCATAGGGGAAGGGCCGTCCACCCTTATCTAGCCAGTGCCTAGGTCCTACACTATTCCAGCAATCCTGAACCCAGAAGCCTCGGCATTCCGAATGCCTGAACCAGAACTGATAGAGAACCTTACGAACGAGATGATAGCGGCTTTTTGAATGTCAGGACCAGACAGTATGCCACCCATTAGACGAGCAGGAGGGCTAGAAAGCCTTAGCAAGGAGACAATAGTCTCAGTGATGCCGGCGACGATAATTGAATATCGGCGGGGGCTATATGACATACTGGAAGAGAACGAGGAGGATGACCAACCAGCAGTAACAAGAGGAAGGGAAATGGAAGACGAGCGCCATACCTTACAGACAATCAACAAAATGATGAGGACATTCCGAGCACACATGATCGCAGGATGCCGGAAGAAGGCATTATGGAAAAAGGCCAAGGAAAGTATGGACACTATAGGAGACTTGGCCACCTACACGGTTGCGAATGGGATGTTATACCCAAAAACCCGGTATGGTGAAAACTGGCTGTACATTCCTCAGGGACCCACTTGTGGAAACATTTCGTTAAGGGAGTCCGTCATTAGCGAGATCCACAACAAAGGCCATGACGGCCCGGAAGGAAAACTTACGGTACGCTACAGAGTACCTATTGCGCCCTGAAATGCGCAAGGACTTCCGAGCATATGTGGCGCAATGTCACACCTGTCAGGCAAACAAAGAATCCACCAAGTTACCTGAAAGAAAGGCGCAGACGATTATCTTACCCTCTGACATTTTCGAATCAATAGCCATGGACTACGCAGGACCTTTCCACAACTCTTGGGGATATGATACAATTCTAGTTGCAAGGGACAGGTTTTCGGGATTCACATGGCTCATACCTACAACTAAGGAAGTAACAGCAATAACAACCTGGGAACTACTGTGCAACAAAAGGTTTACTCCCCATAGTTACCCAACATCAATGGTAAGCGACGCAGACCCGTAATTTGAGTCACATGTGTGGAGACAGCAGTGTCGATCATCAGGAATCGACCATATCAAAGCGGCACCAGGTGTGACGGTGGGACCCCTAGGAAGATGGATTCCAAGGTTGCGACCGCACCGAACAACTTCAAACTTATCACCAAAGGTTCACAGAGATGTAAGAGTAAAGGAAAGGGTAAAACTTAATATCGTTAAGCCAGACGCTTCACTCAAATTAAGGTGTCGAGATGATTTCTTGTTGAAGTAGAAGCGTTCTCGCATAGACTTTCAGGTAGTTTTATCTTATGCCAGAAACTCCCCCATCAGTTTACTGCAACTATTTGAGCCCACCCTTCTCTGCTAAGGGTGGTCCGATGCGTCTTCTTGCACAGCCTTTGGTCATGCATGTGTCGACACACTCTAGTCGGAGTTCAATTTATGTGGTTATCGTTTCTGCGGTGTATTTCCATTTTGCCCGCGGGAGTGAAAGCTTCTTCACATCAGTGTCTTGCCAGTGGCTCACAGTCAAGACACATGACGAACCGGACTATCTATGACAGCCTTCCCATATGCAGGCATCTCGACCGGACCCTGGAAGCAACCGTGAGCAGTTTATCTATCTACTGTTTACGAGTCTCGGGCTTACACTGTCTTCCGCGGGACACCGTACTCCAGGAGTGATCCAATGGGTGCTACCCATGGCCACTACCTCAGATGCCCCTCACCTGTGGTAGGAATCATGCTTTTGGTCTCTCTGCACTTCCCTTTCCGAGCCTATGGCGTTGGGGACACCTTCGGGCGTGGTAGGTGTAAAACTCTGCGGGTCGCGGCGGCACCACCCGCGACTACCTTTGGGACCCCCATGGTTAATACCCATTAACTCCATCAGTTTTGGTCTGTTTTACTCCGAACACCTGGGAGGAGGTACTCCACTTTCCACCCTATTTCCCTTGCATATCCTGCCAACAGCTTACGGTCGACCGGACGGCAGCGACATATATGGTGTTGCAAGCATGTCTGCAAAAATGCCTCCTTGCTAGGCTGCACACAACTACAGAACAGTTTGCCCATGACGTCCGGGCCTCAAGGCCGGGCCGGAGGGGTATGACAGGAATAATGTCTCCAATTTACAGCTTCATCGAAGCTACGTAGCTCGCCCAATAGCCTTCTGCAGAACCCCAGATTCCAATATTATCCATGGCTTCGCATGACAAACATTTCAGTCATTTTTGCCGAACTCCACGATGGACTTCATATTGAAAGGTGGGGTAACTCAGGACTTTGGGCAGGGTAGCCCAAGCCCTATGGCACGGTAACCTGGCCCTGAGGCTAGGGTAACCTCGTCCGGTAGGCTAGATGACTTTTCTCCGTTACCCTGTCTATTCCGTCGCTGGAGATAGACACTTCCGACCTGTCTCCAGTTACCCTGCCTAGCTGGATAACCGCCCCTTCAGAGGTCCTTAAGCACACTAACACCGCTCCTGGGTGTCTCCAGGTACCGAACTCCCGGACCAGCCAATTCTGTTCATTCTCGGAGCCCAGGCCATCGGATCTCCGTAGGTCAAGTACTTACTTACCTGCCGGTTCCTACCAGATTGCCTCCTGGCTACCTGTATGGGTATAGGTTCAGTCTGCCATCGCTCATATATGCGGGGTCGTTACATCACTCCCCTCTTCTCTACAGCCCATCCCAGACCATTAGCGTCGTCTCTTATTCCCACAACTGGATTCCTCCAAGACCCTATGGTCCCTGGGCTTGGATGGATATCTTGGGTGGAAATCCACAATGGCCTGTAAACCTGTCCCTTCTAGCATCTCAGAGGGCTCCCATGAATTCTCCTCAGCCCTGTAGCCTTCCTGTGAAACCAGGTACTGGACCAAGCACAACGGAAACTTCGCCTTCACTCCTCCGTACCATCGACTGTCAACAACAGCTTCAATACCATAATAGGGCTTCTTCTCCACCAGTTCCCTGGTGGAGACTTCCTTGACCATACCTGCTGCTGAATCCTCATGATAGGGTTCGCGCAATGTGACATTGAAAACTGGGTAGATGCTCCGTCTGGTGGGCGGTTGGAGTTCTTAGGCTCGGTTACCCACTCGACGTTTGACCACAAAACGCCCAAACATCTGGTGTTCTAGCTTCTCCATCAGACCCTTTGTGCAGATGTTCTTTCGGTTTAACACCTCACAGTGCACTTTCTTCACCCGCCCAGCGGTCACCTCCTCTCAGGTAATATAGTCTGGTGATGGTAACCTTTTTCTGGTCATGCCATTTCCATTGTCTTTCCTGTTCCCGATAAATCATTTCTCGAATGGCTTCCCAGGTTTCTTTCTATTCCTGAACTAAGAGCTCACTGCTAGGGTGTATTCCTTGATTATCAGACACAACACCCGCCCAGTTTGTCTATGGGTTAAATCCATGATTGATATCAAACAGTAACAACCTGGTGGATTCTGATATGCAGGTGTTATACGCATACTCCGCAAGGTGTAATAGCGAAACCCAATCATCCTGGTGGTAGGAACAGTAACTACGCAAGTACTGTTCCAATGCCTAATTAACACTTTCAGTTTCCCCATCAGTCTCAGGCTGGAATGCAGTCGAAACATTTAGTTTGACTTGCAACAAGTGCATCAGACTGATCCAGAACTTAGATGTGAATCGGCTATCTTGGTCAGAGAAGATTGACTCCAGGAGTCTATGAATGCACCCAGCTTCCTTCAGGAATATCAAGGCAAGGTACTTGATCGGTACCTCAGTGGTCAGGGGTATAAAATGTGCTGTTTTCGAGAATCCGTCCACTATGACCCGGATCTTGGTATACCCTTCGGACTCAGGCAGCGCTACGATGAAGTCCTTTGAAATCGCTCTCCATAGTCGTATAGGAACCTTAATAGGTTCCCACTTACCATCGTTCTTATACCTGATGGACTTATTTCTTTGGCATGCATCACATGTCCGTACGTAGTCGGTGATATTCTCATCGATTCTAGGCCAATAGAAGTTAGCCCTAACCCTGCCATTCGTCTTGGAAGTCCCAAAGTGTCCCCCGATTCGAGAGTCATGTTCTGCCTTCATGATTGTCTGCTTCAGATTCTGACCCCTAGGAACATACCACCTGTTCTTGTACTGGAGTAAGCCCTTTTTCCGTCCCGAATTGTCGCTCGACCTCTTTGTCACCGGCAGCCATTGCCTTCAGGATCTTCCAGTATTCCTGGTCCTCGGTTATCACTACCAGCGGTTGATCTAAAAAGGAAGACTTGAGCTGAAATCCTTGGCACACTGGCAACACTTGTGGTCGCAAGATGTCCCGTTCCTGGCTCCCAACCCACTGTCTGTGGTGAAAGAACAACCGTGGCGGAAAATCACGCGCCCCTTCAGGGCGGTAGTCCCTATGCCGTGACAAAGCATCCGCCTTCTCATTCAACCGTCCTTCTCGGTAAACCACCGTGAAGTTAAACGGTTGCAGGAACTCAGCCTAGTGGTACTGCCTATGGTTAAGGACCTTGGTACTGTTCAAGTACTCCAAATTCTTATGATCCATATAGATCACCAATTGGTCCATTCAGAGCATAGCAGATGATCCGATTCGTTGAATGCCGACATAGTGGCAGTCATTTCCTTATAATGGATATCATAATTAATTTCTGCTCAGTGAAACTTCTGCCTATGGTAGGCCACCAGACGTCATCTCTCATCTTCACCGAACTGGGAGAGGATGGCTCCTAATGCGAAGCTACTATCCTCGGTTTCTAGCCGGGTTGGCCCTTCAGGGTCAAAATGTGATTGGATGGGTTTGGACATAAACGCCTCCTTTAACTGGTTGAAGGCCTAAGCACAAGTAGCCCTCCATTCACATTGGACATCCTTCTTTGTCAAGCCCGTTAGAGGTTTCGCTATTTTGCTGAAACCATCTATAAACCGACGATAGAAGTTGACAAAGCTCATAAAGGTTTGAACGTCGACGACACATATCGGAGGTGCCCAATCTCTGATTGTTTGCACCTTCTCTGACAGCATAGAGATCCCCATATCAGAACTCTTGTGTCCCTGGAATTCAACTTCCCACGGGTGTAAACTGGATTTCTGTATGCTTACGCATAATCTGGCTTTCCCCAATTTCTCCATCACAGATCGTACCATCGCGACGTGCTCTTCCATAGTTTCACAGTAGATCAGGATGTCATCCATGGACGCAATGACTCCTTCATCCATGAGGTCCCGGGAGACCTCATTTCTCATGCTCTGGAAAGTTGCCAGGGCGTTATATAACCTAAACGGCATGACCATGTATTCATACAGTCCATATCTACACCAGAAGGCCGTCTTCCATTCCTCACCTTCCACCATCCTCGGAAGGTAGTAGCCATTATTCAAGTCCAACTTAGTGAACACAACCGCTTTTCCTAAACTATCTCGCAGTTCATTCGTCAAAGGTAGAGGCCACTTACTCCTAACCGTGATTTTGTACAGCCCCCAGTAATCTATTACCAGTCTCAATGTACGATCTGGTTTCGACAGGAAGAGGGTAGGGGCTGCTGCCGAGGAACTGGATCGCCATAGCTTTCCCGTTCATAGCATATCCTTGACATGTTCCTGCAGTGCCTTAACCTCCTTTTCCGATAACGGATAGATAGGGCCAAATGGAGGTTAAGTCCCGGGTTGCAACTCGATCGTGGGCTCATACTGTGCGTGCTCTGGAAGTGTCTCAATCCGTTCTTGACCGAAGATATCCCCATAGTCCTTACACGCAGGGAGTAGCTTACCCATAATGTCGGCACCTTCCTCACCGAAGAATCGTACAATTCCCAACAGGTAAAGATTACCAGGATCTTTGGCTAATAATTCTTCGTCGGTCATGGACACTAACCTCCCCTGCTCTGCTAGGTAATTAGCCTTGCAGAAATCTGAGCGCCAGGTTAGTGATCTGGTTTTCCAATCTAGGTCAGGGTTATAGTGCTTCAACGATGACATTGGCAGGTACCTGTCCACCTTGGTATTGGGTATATCTACGACTTCAAAGGGCATCTCATTACGGGGGTTGCCTATTCTCATCTCCAACGATTTTGCATAGTGCCGCCCTGATCCAGGAATGTGATTACCGCTTGCATCGCTTATTGGCACATATACCATTCGCCGTTCACAAGGTGCCTGTGTCTTTTTAACCTATCGGCTACTAAGCACTGGCCCAGTAGCTCCGCTATCAAGTGGCAGGAGTGCCTCTGCGCTTACCTGTCTAGCACCAATCTTCCAGTCTAACTTTGCCCGCAGGTGAATTGACTTGGTGTGATGAGGCAACTTGTCACGCGTCTGCCTCCTTTCTGGTCTTAGGAACTTAGTCATCTTGGCTTGCAAAGTTTGGTCTTTTGCCTTTCGACACAATAGCAGCTGCAATGGGTCGGTAAACGTTAAGGGATTGGGATTCGTTTTATAAATAGCTATGGTGCTTACTATCACGCTAGCAGGATTTCGCGTACTAAACCGGCCTCAGGTAAACTTGAAAATAGCCTTCTTTATTTCATCAATCCCAGCCTGCACCAATTCCGCTTGTACTAAACATAACAAATTTCCGTGGGGTGGGTAGAAGTCTGCTGTCGGGCTGGTTCCAAGCGAAGCAGCCTTGCTTCCCCAATGTCGAGCGTCCCCTCTAGCAAGACCTCACCCCGCCTCAACTGAAACAATCTCCTATGACTTGCCCATCCAGCCAAGGAAATCCTGAAAGAAATACGTATAACTAGAACAAAGGAAATAACTAGCAACCCAACAAAGGAGAGATAGCCCAGCCCACCACACACAGCCCGCAACGTCTATCTGCCTACACCACCTGGGTGTAGTTAGTATTAGGGTCATTTATACGGTAGAAGAGTACTTACCAATCTCCAAAGCCAGCTCCGAGGCTCATGTCCATCTATCCCTCAGGGGTCTATGGCTGCAGGTTAACAAGGTTACACCTTAAACAGAATGGGTTCTTACCTATTTCGAGATATCAGTTTCAACCTCTATAATCTGAGGTGATACCTGGCGAACTTCAAGTATCTTTGACAAGGCAGCTGGAGTGGGTGCTTCAATGCACTTTAGTCACTTGTCCATTCCTGTGGTCTCGCTTACCGGGGCTTTGCCCATTTCCCCGCATTGAAATTAGTAGGTTTGGCAGACCTGTGGTTCTGTCTGCCTGAACCTTGTTCCCTCTTCTTGAACCTGCCAGATGTCCAGGATCTATCCTCCTTCCTATCAGCGGATTGAGACCAGGGGGCTAGGTGGATAACGCAGTCACTGAACCAGTGGTTGTCGTCCAGCATATGTCCCACCATCTGGTGAAGATCAAGGTACTCATTCAAGTCGGTCAGATGGGGCTCCTTAAGTGCCCATGTATTCTGAACCCCTTATGTGATGCCGGATCGAACCTTGTCCCATACCTGTACTGGATCTAAATAGCTAAGCTTAGACATATAAGCAATTATCTTATCCGGGTACTGATCAATGTGATGGGGCTTCATCACAAGGTCTCGCCACTCGAGAAGGGATCAATCTTGCTTGGCCTGGTCTCTGCCGAAACTTTGTTCCAGCTGTTCTCGGAACCCTTTCCATGTCCATAAGGGGTTGCTATCTTTGCCAGGGCCACCAGTGCGCTGGCCAGCTTCCTTGTTAATGTGCCCATGCAACCCCAGATGCGAGGCCCGGGCGGAGTCTTCTAGCAGGGGGATCACCAAGTTTATCTTCTCCATGTCGGTTAACTTACAATCCGTAAAGTATTCAAATTTGACCTCTAACAAGGTCAAGAAGCTCGCGAGTTCTGTAACTTTGCCTTCAAATAGAGGGATACCACACAGCTTCTGTCACTTCTTGTACCGGTGTCTTGGTGTAGGCCTAGAAGTCGAACCAGTACCCATCAGGGCTCTCGCCACCCTCTTGGTCCGGCGATCCTACCACCGTTTCTTCTCATTGCTCCAGTCATCCTTGCAAGCACCAGGGAAGGGGGTCAAGTCAGGAAGAGAATCTCCATTGTCATCATTATCTGGGCTGTTATGGTGAGAGTCCCCTGGATCTCCGCCCGCCCCCAGCATACCACCTGTGGGTGGTGCATTTCCGTCCCCACTACCTGCAGTATTCCCATCTTGGGATTGCCACGATCTAGGTACCTATCAAACCGTTCATGCTGGCCATCCTGGTTACCATTCTCCGGTGGGGTTCCCCCTGATGGTCCTGATGCCAGTGGTGGAACAGGGCATCGCCCACTCTCACGAGGTGGGTTGGGTGCCCTCTGTCTTTTCCGCAGAAAAGACTGCAACTCGGGACAACCCAAGGGTTGTACCGGGGGCTCAGCATGCCTCCATGACCCACAATACCCACATGTCGGTCGTCCATCTCCTTCCTTTTGCCTTCTTCTGTGCTTCACTGGGGTCCATGGTCCCTTCCTACACCCACAGGAGTGGTAATGAATCCACCCCATTCGGGTTTCGTCCAACCCACAGCCTGACAGACCGAACTCGCCTGGACCGTCAGAATTGCCACTTGTCCCAGTTGGGAGAGCGGAGGGAAGACTTGGTTTTGAGGTCGCTGAGGGAAGGACCAGTGCCCAGGGAACGGAGCCAGCAGGCATCCTGGGTCCGTGGATTGGAGTCCCTCATGACGGAGCCATGCGTGTCCACTCCTGCTGGCGTCTCACCTGTTCCAAGAATCCAGGTAACGCTGCGTGCAGTCGCCGGAACCCTGGGGTAGTCGATACTACTGTTGGGAAGGCTGTGGCAGGAAAGGTATAAGGCATGGGCAATGCAACTAGTAGAGGTGTGGGTCTTGGAGCAGCAATAGACGGTGTAGGGGTTGCAACTGACGGAGTTCCGGGCGGAAAGATAGGAGCCGGGGTCCAATGAGGAGTGGGGTTAGGCTTGTCTGGGGCCATAATACCCGGTGGCTTGGATGTCCTTTTTCTTACTTGACGTCCATCAGTTGGCCCGACGGTGTGGCTGCCCGACCTACTACAGGCAGTTGAGGGGGGGACCAACAGGGAGCCCGTAGGTACTCTTGGGAAGAAGGAGGTATAGCTGTAGCCCTCATCTTGCAGGCTTTCCAACATCTGTATGCCGATTGGGCTCAGGTATATCCTCCACTAGTCGTCCCAGGCTCCCATGGCCAACTCCATGCCGACGTCCTCGGGCTTGATATGGACGAGCAGGAGTGGGGGCACGGCCTCTAATATCAGTACAGCATTCTCAGCATCAATACTATACCGTCCTTCGAAAGCCTTTCCAAGGCTGCCATCTGAGTCTTCAATGCCTGCTGATCCCTGATTATCCGGATGTAGGCCTCTTGCTGCAACTTCATTCATGCCACCACTGCTGCAGTGATCTTTGTTCGGCACACCTGCTGTAACGACCCTGCATATATGAGCTATGGCAGCCGGAACCTACAGCCATACAGGTGGCCTAGGGGCGTACTGGTAGGACCGGCAGGCAAATGGTTACTTGACCTACAGACACCTGAGAGCCCGGGCTGTGAGATGAACAGGATCAGCTGGCCAGGTACTTAGGTACCTGGGTACACCCAGGAGTGGTGTCAGCGTACTTGGGGACCTCTGAAGGGGCAGTTACTCTACTATGACGGGTAACTGGAGAAAGGTCAACAGTGTCTATCTCCGGTGACGGGACAGACAGGCTAACAGGGAAAAGTTATCTGGCCCAGCGGAGATGGTTACCCTACCCTCAGGATCGGGTTACCCTGCCATGGGACTTTGGTTATACTGCCCGAAGTCCTGGGTTACCCTACTGTTAAATACCAGGTCTCTCGCGGAGTTCGGGAAAAAAGTGACCAGAATGTTGGTTACGCGAAAGAATGCATAGTACTGGAACCTCAGATTCCCGCAGATCCTATTGGGCAGGCTACGCAGCTCCGAAAAGGCTGTAAATTGGGGACATTATTCCTATCATACCCCTCCCGCCCCGCCTTGAGGCCCAGACGTCATGGGCAAACGGTTCCGTAATTGTGTGCAGTCTAGCAAAGGGGAATCTAGGCAGACCTGCTTGCAACACCATATATGTTGCTGCCGTCAGGTCGACCGTAAGCTGTTCGCAGGGTATATAAGAGGGCATAGCGTGGAAGGTGAAGTACCTTGTTACACACAAGACGAACTAGCATAGTGAAAAGGGCATGTCACATGATCCTTGGCAAAAGGTCATGTGTTCGATCTCAGGGTCCGCCGGAGGATTTGGGGAATGAGTTAATTTCTACCAGTACGACATCGGCACAAAACCCTCATTTACGCCACCACCGAAGGTGTAACCTGTTTGGGCCAGGCCCTAGTCACATGGCGGTACGATAGGAGCAGATGGCTTCTTGATCGACAAGAAGTGAGCGCTACTTGCTAAAAGAGCCTTCGAAGCTGTAGAATATGAGATCAAAGAAGTAACCGTTCAACCAACTATATTAAGAATTGTCTCAGTCGAAGTCTGCGGTTTCCATCGTGGAAATCAGTGGTCTTTAAATACAGAATATCGCTTATCTCCAGTATGAGCGATATTACAAAACAAGGTGTGTATCAACCGAGAGAGCACACGAAACAATTTAAGTATCAAAAGATACTGTGAAACCAAACATAAAACAATGTGTGTATCAACCGATAGCACACGAAACAATACACGTATCACACGATACCGTGAAACCAAACATAAACCAAGGTGTGTATCAACCGATAGCACACGAAACAATGCAAGTACCAAACGATACTGTGAACCCAAACATAAACTAACCTAGTACCTGTATCGGTTACACTCCCAAAATAAAATAACAATTTCACCAAATAAAACAAAATAATAAAATCCTAATAGCTGGTAAATCCGCCATTCTCCTGAAAGTCCGCTTGGGACCCATCCTCAACTTCATCGGTATCCTGCAACAATCTCATGTCGTCCTGCAACATCCATTCTGCACCTTCCCACCATCTTTCTAAAGACTCCCCACTGGGTGCTCGGCGCACAAAGCAACCTGCCTCACAGTACTATGGCAGGTCCACGAAGTTTCGCACTATCTGGTCCTCCCATTCCTCCATCGCGACATCGATCCCCCTGCAATGTTCGCATTGATCGATATAAAATACCTTCGAGTATGTGTCTTCTGGAATGAGTTCTCGGTAAAGCAGGTACCAAAGAATGAGGTCTCGTCCCTTTATGCTAACTCCTTCGTGGTTTGGCATTTTGTTTCTTTTGCGTAAGGATAAGGTTTGTAAGTGGTTAAAGGTTTGGAGGTTTGGTAGTGTGGTGTGTTTTCTTCAGCGGTTTAGCGGGATGGTGGGTGGTATTTATGTTTCGGTGGTAACCTCGCTTAGGTGTTGGGCTTGCTCGGGTATCGGCCTCCCTTAGGTTTTCAGAGGTCGGAGGATGCTGATTAATTTCAGTTTCTTCCGTCTCCCTGCAACCATGACATTTTTCTGTGCTCAGGTGGTACCCGCTACTGTAGCAGAAAACATCTGACACGGTTCCTCCCCACATTCGTCCTGTCTATTCTGTTGTTATTTCCAAGCCTTTGTTGCAGATGTGTATGAATAGTCGGTGTGTAAAGTATCCTCTAGGGATAATATCACGGTTCACCAACAGTCCCATTAGCTAATAGCGGTAGTCTCCAAGGCACTTGCTCCTAGTTTGACAGCATAAGGCTGCTGGATGGAGTGTGTTTTCTTTTCACTATTGCCAGTACTCCGCCACGGCCAGCCGGGCTAGGTATGCTGCCTCATCTTCCATTACCCGATTTTTATCCTCGCTGCTTTCAAAATCACTCTCAAAGTGGGCTGACCAAAATCCGTCCTGTATCCCTTGGTCCATGTCTGCGCGCAGGTCTTGGATTTCTGGCAGTGTTGCGTTCCACGCCACCATCACCTGGTTTATCGTAGTGGGTAATTCGTCCTCCGGCTTGTTCTCTTCCTACCATTGGTTAACCAATTCCATCGCATTTTCGAAGCCTTTGAGGGGTTCCCAGCTATTCTCTGTTTCCGCGTACCCCGCCCATTTCACAAGGAATTGGTCTCGGTCATAGAGTCTTTTATGGTCTGGTATGGTTTCTACCTCCCATTCCGGTTTCTCGTTAACCACGACCGGGAGTGTCTTTGCGTCGCTCCTTCCAGGGAAGGATATGTCATCGGTAGGGAGGTATCTTTTCGTGCTGGATGCTGGGAATGTCGCTTCTCGGTTTCTGTACATTCTGCCATCCATTTCAACCATGTAATTTTGCGTATCCTCGTTGTATCTGATTATCTTAAATGGTCCACGCCCCGGCGGTTGCAATTTCTTGCTATGTCCCGACTCCGTTGCGAATGAACATCCGTATACCAGTAACAGATTACCCTTTCCTGTCAGTATATGGTGTCTGCGTCATTTTGCTGCCTTTCTCATGCTTGTAAATCATGCCAATTTAACCGCATTGAAACCTGTGTTCCGGATTACTCAGTGTCTGTTTAACAATTCGTCGGCAGCCGGTACTAGGGTGTTTTTGAAGTTCGCTAGGGGAAGTGGGGGGTAGTTTATTCCAAAAATAGCCTTATATGTTGACATACCGAGAGTTTCCGACCACCCTGCATTCAGGTATGCTCCCGTCTCCGGTATGGCAGCAAACCAATTGTTTTGTCTTGCGTTGACTAGGTTTTGGCGAGCTGTCTTCAATTCTCGAATTTTTCTTTCGACCTGTCCATTCGTTTCATGATGGCCTGGTACCGCCTTGATATGCTCAATGCCTAAAGATCGCAACTGTCGTCTCCACACATGTGACTCAAATTGTGGGTCTGCATCGCTTACTAGAGATGTTGGGTAGCCATGGGGTGTAAATGTTTTGTTGGTAGAAGTTCCCAGGTGGTTATTGCTGTTACTTGTTTCATTGTAGGTATAAGCCACATGAATCCTGAAAACCTATACATCACAACTAGGATCGTGTCGTATCCCCATGAATTGTGGAAGGGTCCCGCAAAGTCAATGGCTATTGATTCGAAGATTTCCGACGGCAGGGTTATTGTCTGAGCCTTTCCTTGCAGCAATTTTGTAGGCTGCTTAGTTATCTGGCATGTGTGGCACTGGATTACATACGCTCTAAAGTCCTTCCGCATTTCAGGCCAAAAAAGGTACTCCATTGTGTACGGTAAGTTTCGTTCCACACTGTGGTGGCATTTATTGTGGATTTCGCTAATGACATATTCTCGCAATGTCGTATTTCCGTACACGGCACCTTTTTGAATATACAGGCAGTCTTCCGCATATCTGGTTTTTGCGCATAGTATTCCATTTGCAACCTTGTAGGAGGAAAAGTCTCCTGTGGAGTCCATACTCTCATCGACCCTTTTCCAAATTGGTTCATTCAGGTATGCTGCTACCATGTGTGCTCGGAACATTCCGATCATTTCTTTAACTATTTGTAAGGTGTCCCCTTTGTGTTCTATCTTGCTTTCTCTGGTTGTCTCAGGTAGGTCTTCGTCCTGTCGGTCTTCTGAGACATCCTATAGCCCGTGCCAATATTCTGTCATCGTCGGGGCATTACTGAGACTATTGTCTCATTGGTAAGGCTTTCTAGTTGTTCTGCTCATCTAATCGGTGGTGGGCTATCAGGTCCTGGCATTCGGAAAGCCGCTATAGTCTCAGCCGTAAGGTTCTCTATTGGTTCTGGCTCCGGCATTTGGAATGCCGGCGCTTCTGGGTTTAGCAGTGCCGGAATCATATAAGATCTGCGCGTCGACTGGGCAAGGGTGGACGGCCCTTCTCCCGCACTTGTTGGTCTTCCGCCGACCGCTTGTTGCCATTCCCAGTCATTGATTTCAGGGGACTGTGGAGGGCGCGGGTCGATTTCCGTACTTATGGGGCTTGACCCTTCACTAAGCGGGTAAGGGGTCGATTTTCCCAGTAGTCTGGGATGCTTGTTCGTGAATTTGATCTCGGTTTGATGATATGGGCAATGATCCATGTAACAGTGCGAGTGGTGTAAGGTGCTATGTGGGAGGTCTTCTAGTGGCGTACTTCGCAGAGTACACGTATCACCCCAATCGCTGCCTGCCATGATTGCGCAGTGGCTTTCAGGTGGTACAGGGGCCTCGTTGGGGTACTCAGTATAGGAGAAAGCAGGTGAAGTAGAGGAGAACTCATGCGTGGGCTCCATCGTGTGTGATTCTTGCTCGTAGACTGTGTTATCCGAGATGTCATCTGATTCCTTCGTATAATCGTGGACATAGAGTGAGTTCAAGTCTGATTCTTCCTCGTAAACGCGCGAAAGGACATCCGCTAAATAGTTCGTGCTTCCTGGTGCGTAGACTGTTTTCGCATTGTATTTTCCCAAGGCACTTAGCCATCTCATGTGCTTTCTACTCAGGTTCTTTGCTGTTCGTAGGTGTGTCAAGGGTTGGTGGTCTGTAACCATTGTAAAGGAATTTCCCATAAGCATATGGTGCAACCGGTTAAGTGCTTCCACTATTGCTAAGGCCTTTTTATCGGTGGTCCTATAGTTCATCTGAGCACTGGTGAACTTCCTGCTTTGTAATGCGGCTGGCCGTGCTGTCTCATAAGTGGGTCCCTGTCCCATCCATGCTCTAACACCTAAATCTGCGGCGTCTGTAACCAGCCATATTGGTTCCTGGCTGCGTATGTCTATTGATCACATGACTTGGTGATCGATAATTCGCTTTCGGGTCATATCGAATGCGCTCTAGTGGGTCCTTGTCCATACGAATTCGGCGTTTCGCGTTAAGTCGGTTAACGGTGTGGTCAATGTAGCATGGTGTGGGAGAAACTGGGCCACATAATTCACTATTCCTAGGAATCGTTGTAATTCCTTCTTGTGTTTTAGTGTCTCCCATCCTGCAATGGATGATATTTTCTGGTGGGAGGCATGGATACCCTTGTTGTCCACTATGTGTCCCCATACTTCCAGCTTGTCTGCAAAAAGTACTGACTTCCTTTTCCTCGCATAGAATTTTGCCTTTCTGAGTCGGTCACATACTCAGCATATCTGTTTCTCGTGTTCCTCTGCTGTGTCTGAAAATATGAGAATATCATCACTGTATACGCATACAAAATGATGTAAATATTGGCTTAGAATCCTCCATTATCTGCATAAATGTTGCTGGTGCATTCATGTCTTCTTGTAGCATTACTTTGCTCACAAATCCTCCGAACAGGATTTTGCACGAGTTGAACTTAACGCTGTCCTTGTCCCCTGGTGATTGGAAATATGCGTCGCTCAGGTCGATCTTACTCCTGAATTTGGCTCCTCCTATTTGGTTAAGGATCTGCTGCTGGTTTGGAATCGATGGACCATCCATGATCGTGTTATCATTCCTCACTTTCAGGTCCACCAGGGGGCGGATCCTTCCACCTGACTTGCATTGTACAAACATAGGTGCCGCTCCGGGAACCTCCTGTCGTACAATTACTCCACTTAGTAAATTCTCATTTATCCAGTTCATGAGTTTTTCCTTGTAGGCTTCTGGGATCGAGTATGTTGGTTGGTTTCGTAGGCTGGTTGGATCTTTTAGCCGCATGTGGTGGCTAAACTTACACACAGGGGGTAGCATTTCAGGAACCTTGTCCAGGAATGCATCCTTGTATTCTTCCAACAATGTTGTTGTGGTGGTGTCTGACACAGTGGCTCGGAATTCTCCACTTGTTGGTTTGCATAGCACACGTAGTTTGTTATCTAGAAATTCCACTGCGTTATCCCCACACATGATAAGAGCATTATGTCTTTCCAGGAATGGCATTCCAATCAGGGCGTCGTACTTTGCCTAGTTTCCTACCAACATCTGCTGATTTGTCTATTTCTTCTTTCCAATTCCTACAGTCAGTCCACATTTCTTGTGGCTTCAAGAGCGGGATCCTTTCATAGCCGCATTGACTGTCGTTAGTTGAGGTACAGGCTCTGTAGAGGTGCCATGCGTAGACAAAATGGTGGTGCTAATTATGTCCCAGCCGATTGTTCCCCTGTCGCATAGTATCTTTGCTGGGTGGCCTTCTATGTGAATCGTTCCTTCACGAGCGTCACAGGGCCTGATTGCCAACGTTGCTGGCGTGCAGAGGCTTTCCATTTCCTGGGAGTTAATTTCCACTTCATCACATTCGGTTGCTTCCATGTAGTTCGTGCTCGCCTCTCGCTTAGCGGCCTTTCTCTTTCCTTTTGTGGGATAGCAGTCCTTTGCATAGTGACCCTTTTTCCCATATTCGAAACACATGCCTTTCTCGAGTCGTTTCTGTTTCTTGTCCTTCTTGTCCTTTGACTCCTTGCGGTATGGTTTCTCCTTCTTCGTATTATCCCGCGATGATGATCCTTTGCTGTCTCTTTTCTCTGGTACATGGGTTCTGTAAACTCCTGTTTCATACAGAATAGGGTCTTTTCGTTCAGCCCACTTGACTATCTTTTCAATGGAATCACCCGCCTCTTCCATGGGTTCTACCTCCTGGCGTAGTCTGGGATGCATTGCCTCACACAATCTCTGTCGCAGCGTGTACAGAGACGCCGTCCGGGCAGGCAATCCTCCATCATACATTAGAAGATCCGTCGCGACCAAGGTTACTCATTCTGTTTTGCCACTTAGTACCAGCTGGATGTCTTTGAACCTTTTGCATACTTTTTCCTTGTTTCGCGAGAATTGGAATCTGTCTCTCTAGTATTTTATCAGGCTCGTTCCTCAGATATTCACTCCACTCCCATAGTGGTTCATTGCTTGGTAGTATACTTTCTCTGCTTTTGGGTACCGAAGCTTCCAAAGTACGCTCCGCTTTTTTCCTTCGTTTTGTCCACCCCATGGAGGGCCAGGTATTGAGAGGTTGTTATCACCCATCGGTCAAATACTTCAGGTTTTAAGTCACCCTTTTCGCCCGGGAACGAGGGTGGCAGCGGAATTTTAATTTTAGGTCCTGTCCGCCCAGCGGATTCATCTTCGGATATCTCGTGTTCAGATTCTTCCTTACTCGAGCCGTCATCTGACGAACTTTCCGCAGAGTCGGTGGGGAATTTGTCTGGTGGCTCTCTTACTACCGCGTGATCTGAAGCTTCTTCTTCGCCTTCTTCCTTCTTAGGTGTCCCTGCAGGTACGCTGTCTTTCTTCGGTGGTTGCGCTGGTCCATTTCCTTTGCTAGGGCTTGGGGGAAATAGCCCAGGGAGGCTGGTTGCTGCCTTTGCTAATTTGTCAGTCAACTTGCTAAAGGTCTGCTTGGCCAAGTCTCGCGGTAGTTGACATTCTGCTTCGTCAGTCGAGAATTCCCTCCTCGACCCTTCCAGTTTCTTGGGTTGTCTTTTCTTGGTAAGGCCTTCTCGTGGGACCTTCTTTCCATTTGGAGTCTCCAGTGACTGAATTGGGTCGTGTTGGCGGAGCCGAACCCTTCGTAGTTCTACCGCTCCCTGATGCTAGGTTCTCTGTTGAACTTTGGTAGGTTGATGAGACCAAGTCCCTGCAGGTTTTGTCACCACTTGCTGAGGTTAAAAGAATGTAACATGTTCAGGCCTGGCCCTAGTCACGTGGCAGTACAATAGGAGCAGATAGCTTCTTAATCGACAAGAAGCAAGCGCTGCTTGCTAAAGAATGCTTCGAAGGGGTGTAATAGAAGATCAAAGAAGTAACCATTCAACCAAGTATATTAAGAATACTGTTAGTCGAAGTCTACTGTTTCCATGGCGGAAATCAGTGGTCTTTAAATACGGCATATCGCTTATCGCCAGTATGAGCGATATTGTAAAACAAGGTATGTATCAACTGATAGGACACGAAACAATACAAGTATCAAACGATACCGTGAAGCCACACATAAAACAAGGTGTGTATCAACCGATACCAGGCGAAAAAATACCAGTATCAAACGATACTGCGAACCCAAACATAAACCAACCTAGTACCCGTACCGGTTACAGAAGGTCGCCAACCAAGCGGTTAACATGGAACCTGCAAGAGAGAACTCTCGGCTATCCTGACAAGGTTGAACGAACTAAATCGGTCGCTGGCTTGTGGAGATAAACGCATGCAAAGATCCCTCAGCCGCGCCAACAAACGGATGCCAACCACGGGGAGGTCGGCTACTCTGATAGGAGTCCCCGGCTGCCATGCAGGCTGTAAGACCGGATTTGAAGTCCGTCGGTGGAGGTATGCAGAGGAAAATCCTGGTGAGGGGACGATGCCCAAGAGAAGATCGTTTGCCCACATCCAAAAGCCTTATAAGGTAGAGTCAGATGATGGCCTACCGGGTGAAAGGCCACCCCTGAGGCACAATGAGGCCTAACCACATTTGGCGCGATAAGGCAGGAATGTACTTGCTGCAGGTTGACGCAGGCGGATGAGAAATCCGCCTGTATTGATAAGTCTGCCATCTGAGCTGATCACTTGGTATGCAGAGATAGAACCTGTAACTATCTGCCATGTTGAAAGGGTTCGAGGGACTACGATTATCACGAACACTGCAAAGAGATGTATAGGACACCGACTCAGCTGTTCGGGGAAACCAGAGTCAAGCGGGGTGAAGGGTTTCAGGGTCTATGATGTTCGCACTGAGTAAAAGTGGGAGAAATACATAGGCCATAAACACCCAGACGCAGAATATAAATATCAGGATGCCTCCCAAGCTTTATAGATCATCAGCGACAGAGAAGAGATCTTATCAATATATTCGTTTCAAGATACAAACCCTACCTTTCGTTATAAGTGAGCCTTGCTAGAAATCACTCCATCACGTATCAGGCCTTAGTCCGGACTCACTTGTCCTTAGAGTCGGCTACCGCCTAACATACCTCCTCCAAGCTGTTTTGAGTAAAACGGACCAAAGCTGCCGGGGTGAAGGGGTGTTAACTGTCGGGGTCCCGCAGGTAGTCCTGGGTGGTGCTAGGGCAACAGGGAGAGTTTTACACCTACCAAGCCCGAAAGTGACCCCAACACCATAGGCTCTGAAAGGGAAGTGCAGAGACACCCAAAGCATATTCCCTACCACAGGTAAGGTGCATCCGAGGGGGTGGTCATGTGTAGCGCCCATTGGATCACGCCTGGAGCACTGTGTCCTGCAGAAGGCACCGGAAGTCGATGAACCGTAAATAGTAGATAGATAAAGCGCTCTCCATAGCTTCCAGGGCCAAGTAGAAATCACTGCACATGGGAAGCGTGTCATAGATATTCTAGTTCATAGGATGTCTTGACTGTTAGCCACTGGCAGGACACTGATGCGCAGGAGCTTTCACCCTGGCGGGCAAAATGGAAATGCACCTCAGAAAAGATAACCGCATAAGGTGAATGCTGACTAGAGTGTGTCGACACATGCATGCGCGCAGTGTGTGCCAGGAGATGTGTCGGACCGCCCATAGCAGATAAGGGTGTTCTCGAATGGTTGCAGTAAACTGAGAGGAGAGTTTCTGGCATGAGATAAAACTACTGGAAAATCTATGCGAGAACTCTCCTACTCCAACAATCAATCCTCTCGAGATCTTAATTGACTGAACCGTCAGGCTTAACAATATTAAGTTTTACCGTTTACTTTGCTCTTACATTGGTGTGAGCATTGGGTGATAAGTTTGAAGTTGCTCAGTGTGGTTGCAACCTTGGGATCTATCTTCCTAGGGGTGCCCCAGTGGCACCCGCTGCTGGTGGGTGTTCCAGTTCTTCAGTTTCCCCTTCGCTTGCTCAATTGACTTGGATACCACAGGGGCGATGCAAGATTTGATGAATTCATGCAAGAACTCGGTAAAGGCAACTGCGTGAGGCGGGGGAGGGCGCATGTTGTGGACAAGGGTAGGGTCTTGGAACGATGAGAGCGCCGCGGCGCGAGGCTCCGTGATCAGGAGATCAAGACATTCGACGGGTAACTGGATAGGAGCGGCCTCCCAGAGCAGCTGGTAGCGGTCCCAGTTGATAATACGAACATCTACAAAGACCGATGCAGAAAATGTGTTGGCGGAGTTCTCATCAAGGTCAAGGTCTGAATCCAAGTTGGATTCCATTCTGGTTCGAAGTTCGGTACTAGCCATTGCGCTTTCCACTCTGGGATACTTGTTCCAGACAAGGTTGCCAGTATTCACGCAAGGTCAGTGCCGAAGCTTGGAAAATAATTAATCAAGAGTGGAGTTAAGCCAGGAGCTCGCTTAACGATATTCCGTAACAGGGGCACCCCTAGAAAGATGGATCCCAAGGTTGCGACCCCACTGCACAACTTCAAACTTATCGCCAAAGGTTCACACAGATATAAGAGTAAAGAAAACGGTAAAACTTAATATCGTTGACCCTGATGCTTTATGCAAATTAAGGTCTCGAGAGGATTGATTGTTGGAGTAGGAGACTTCTCGCATAGACTTTCAGGTTGTTTTGTCTTATGCCAGAAACTCCCCCATCAGTTTACTGCAACTATTCGAGCACACCCTTCTCCGCTAAGGGTGGTCCGACGTGTCTCCTTCCATACCCTTCAGCCATGCATGTGTCGACAAACTCTAGGCAGTGTTCACCTTATGCGATTATCATTTCTGCGGTGCATTTGGATTTCGCCCGCAGGCGTGAAAACTGCTTCGCATCGGAGGCTTACAAGTGGCTAACAGTGAAGACACCTGACGAAACGGACTATCTATGGCACTCTTGCCATATGCATGGATCACTACTTGACCCCCGAAGCTACCGTGAGGGGTTTATCTGTCTACTATTTATGAGTCTCGGGCTTCCGGTGTCTTGCGCTGGATACAGTGGTCAGGAAGTGACCCAATGGGCGCTACCCGTGACCACTACCTCGGATGCACCTCACCTGGGGTAGTAATCATGCTTCTGGTGTCTCCGCACTTCCCTTTTAGAGCCTATGGTGTTGGGGACACTTTCGGGCTTGGTAGGTGTAAAACTCTCCCAGTCGCCCTGGCACCACCCGGGACTGCCTACAGGACCTCCACGGTTACCACCCGTTAACTCCATCAGCTTTGGTCCATTTCACTCCACACAACTTGGAGGGGGTACTCCACCTTTCACCCTATACCCTCTTGTATATCCTGCAAACAGCTTACGGTCGACCGGACAGCAGCAACGTATATGGTGTTGCAAGCAGGTCTCCAAAGAGTCCACTTTCCTAGACTGCGGACAACTACGCAACCGTTCACCCATGACGTCCGGGCCTCAAGGCGGGGCTGGAGGTGTATGATAGGAATAACCTCTCCAATCTACACCTTCATCGAAGCCACGTAGCCCACCCAATAGGATCCCCCGGAACCCCCAATTCCAGTATTATGCATGGCTTCGCGTGATTCACATTACAGTCATTTTTCCCGAACTGCCCGCGGGACTTTGTATTGAAAGGTAGGGTAACTCAGGCCTTTGGGCAGCGTAACCCAAGCCCCATGGCAGGGTAACCAGGTCTTGAGGGTAGGGTAACCTTGTCCTGTGGGCAAGATGACTTTTCCCTGTTACCCTGTCTATTCCTTCGCCGGAGATAGACACTGCTGACCTTTCTCCAGTCACTCTGCCTAGCGGAGCAACCGCCCCTTCTGAGGTCCCTAAGTACGCTGACACCGCTCCCAGGTGTATCCAGGTACCTAAGTCCCTGACGAGCCAATTCTGTTCATTCTCGGAGCCCAGGCCATCGGGTCTCTGTAGGTCAAGTACTTACTTGCCTCCCGCTTCTTACCAGTCCGCCTCCTGGCTACCTGTATGGGTATAGGTTCCCTCTGCCATAGCTCATATATGCTGGGTTGTTACATCAGGTTACCGTGAAACAAATGGACAAGTCGAAAGCAAGATTCGAGAATTATAAACAGCTGTTCGAAATCTAGTCCAAGCAAGGCAAAACAATTGGTTCGATGCCATGCCAGAGACATCAGCATATCTGAATCTAAGGTCGCCAGAAACCCGCAGTATGTCACCATATAAAGCAGTTTTCGGAAAAATTACCCGCTACTTCCCCCGCAAACTTCCAGAACTCCACCGCACCGCCGGCAGGCCAATTGTTAAACAGACACCAAGCAATCCGGAACACAGTATTTAATGCTATCAAATTAGCACGATACAGAAGCACAAGAATGGCTGCACGCTGACGCAGACACCATATAGCGATAGGGAAAGGTAATCTGTTACCGGTGTACAGAGGTTTATTGGCACCGGAGTCGGGACACAGCAAGAAATTGGAACCGCGCTGGCATGGACCATTCAAGATAATTTGATACGCTGAGCATACACAAAATGATACAGTGGAAAAGGATGGCAGAATGTACACAAACCATGAAGCGACATTCCACGCATCCGCTATGAAAGGATACCCCCCAAAGACGATATCTCCTTTCCCTGGAAGGAGCCACGCAAAACCACCACTGGTTGCGGTTAACAAGAAGCCGGAATGGGAAGTAGAAATGAAACGAGACCATAGAAGACAGTATGACCGTAACCAATCCCTAGTGAAATGGGTAGGGTACCTGGAAACAGAGAGTAGCTGGGGACCCCTTGCGGGATTGGAAAATACAATGGGATTGGTTAATCAATGGTGGGAAGACAACAAACCGCAGGACGAATTACCCCCTACGATAAACCATGTGACGGTGGCATGGAGCCCCACAGTGCCAGAAATCCAACACCTGTGCTCGGACATAGACCCAGGGATACAGGACGGATTTTGGTAAGCCTACTTTGAAAGCAACTTTGAAAGCAGTGAAGATGAAAATAAGGTCATGGAAGACGAAGCTACGTAGCTAGAACGACTGCCCGAAACTGAGTACTGGCAATGGCGAATGGAAAAAACACACCATCGAACAGCCTTACAATGTCAAACTATGGGCAAGTGCCTTGGAGACTGCGCCATCAGCTAATGGGACTGTTGGTGAACCATGATATTATTCCTAGACGATACCTTACACATCAATTATTCATACACATTTGCGGCAGATGCCTTGAAATTACAACTGAATTAACAGGATGAATGTGGGGAGAAACACGGTCAGATATTTTCCATTTCAGTAGCGGGTGCTACCTGAGCACAGAAAAATGTGATAGTTGCAGGGAGGCGGAAGAATCCGAAATTAACTATCACCCTCCTCCCCCTGAAGACCTAAGTGAGGCCGACACCTAAGTGAGGCCAACACCTAAGCAAGGTCACCACCAAAGCCTAAATACCACCCACCATCCCTCTAACCCCTCTGAAAGAGAACAGACCTTACTATCACACTGTCAAACTGGGAAAAGAAAATCTATTACAAAACCACTTTATCCTTACGCGAAAGAAACAAAATGTCCAACTACGAAGAAGTAAGCATCAAGGGATGAGACCTCATTTCAGGATACCTGCTATACTGAGAAATCATCCCGCTAAGCGGATACGGGTTGATATTCTATATCAATTACTACGAGGATTGCGGAAGAATTAATGTCGAAACGGAGGAATGGGAGGACCAGATAGTGCGAAACTTTGTGGACCTACCACACTACTCGGAGTCAGGTTGCTTTGTGCGCAGAGCGCCATGCCAGGAGTGTTTGGAAAGGTGGTTGCAGGGAGCAGAATGGATGTTACAGGCCGACATAAGGATGTTGCGGGATAGTGAGGGCGATGAGGATGGGTCCTAGGTGGGCTTGCAGGAGAATGGCGGGTCTACCGACTATGACGATTTTATTGAGTTATTCTGTTTGGTGAAATTGTTATTTTATTTTGGGAGTGTAACTGGTATGGGTACTAGGTTATTTTATGTTGGGTCTCACAGTATCGTTTGATACTGGTATTGTTTCATGTACTATCGGATGATACACAAAATGTTTTATGTTTGGGCTCACAGTCTCGTTTGATACTCATATTGTTTTATGTACTATTGGTTGATACAGACAACATTTTATGTTTGGTTTCATATTATCGCTTGATACTTGTATTGTTTCGTGTGCTATTGGTTGATACACACATTGTTTTGCAATATCGCTCATACCGGAGATTAGCAATATGCTGTATGTAAAGACCACTCATTTCCACGATGGGAACAGCAGACTTCGACAGACAGTATTCTTAATATACTTGGTTGAACGGTTACTTCATTGATTTCCAATTACACTACTGTCGAAGACTCCTTTAGCCACCAGCGCTGGCTTCTTATTGATCAAGAAGCCATCTGCTCCTATCGTACCGCTATGTGACTCGGGCCCGGCCCCAACACGTTACAGTAACCTGAGTGCCAAGGTAGACTAACTGTGATCTCTGAGTAGGGTAACCTACTCTGTATAACAGGGGCACCCTTAGGATGATGGATCCCCGGGTTGCGACCGCACCGAACAACGTCAAACTTATTGTCAAAGGTTCATACAGATGCAAGAGTAAAGAAAGCGGTAAAACTTAATATCGTTAAGCCTGACGCTTCACTCAATTAAAGTCTCGAGAGGATTGATTCTTGGAGTAGGAGAGTTCTCGCATAGATGTTCAAGTAGTTTTATCTTATACCAGAAACTCCTCCACTACTTTACTCCACCTATTCGAGCATACCCTTCTCCGCTAAGGGTAGTCCGACACGTCCCCTGGCACCCCTTTTGGGCATGCAGGTGTCGACACTCTCTAGTCGGCATTCACCATATACACATCTCGTTTTTGCGGCGCATTTCAATTCTGCCCACCGGAGTGAAAACCTCTGCGCATCGGTGACTTGCCAGTGGCTAACTGTCAAGACACCTGCTGCACTAGACTATGTATGACACCCTTCCCATGAGCGTTGATTTCTACATGACCCCGGAAGCTACCGCGAGGGGTTTATCTATCTACTATTTACGAGTCTCGGGCTTCCGGTATCTTCCGCAGGATCCCATGGTTCAGGAGTGGTCCATTGGGCACTACCCATGACCACCAGCTCGGATCCACCTTACCTGTGGTAGGAATCCTCCTGCTAGTGTCTCTGCACATCCCTTTCCAAGCCTATGGCATTGGGGACACTTTCGGGTTTGGTAGGTGTAAAACCTTCCCAGTCGCCCCGGTACCACCCGGGACTACCTTCGGGACCCCTACAGTTAACTCCCGTTAACCCCGTCAGTTTTGGTCCGCTTTACTCTGAACAACTTGGAGGGGGTACTCCGCCTTCCACCCTATGCTCCCTCGTATATCCTGCGAACAGCTTATGGTCGACCGGACGGCAGCAATGTATACGGTGTTGCAAGTAGGTCTGCAAAGATCCTTCTTTGCTAGACTGAACACAACTATGCAACCGTTTGCCCATGATATCCGGGCTTCAAGGCAAGGCCGGAGGGGCATGATAGGAATAATGTCTCCGATTTGCGGGTTCTTTGTAGCTGCGTAGCTCGCCCAATAGCATCTCCCGGAACTCGTGATTCCAGTATTATGCACGGCTTCATGTGGTAAACATGCGAGTCATTTTTCCCAAACTCCCCCAGTGACTTCGTGTTTAAAGGTAGGGTAACTCAGGTCCTTGAACAGGGTAACCCAAGCCTCAATGTAGGGTGATCTTGTCCAGTGGACAAGAGGACTGTCTCCTGTTACTCTATCTATCCCACTTCCGGAGATAGACACACCAGGCCTTTCTCCAGTTATCAGCCTAGCTGTGTAACTGCCTCTTCATAGGTCCCTAAGTATGCTGACACCAGTCTTGGGTGTAGCCATGTACCTACGTACTTTTGCTCCCGAAGTCTGCTCATCTCGGAGCCCGGGCCATCGGGTTTCCGTAGGTCAAGTACTCGCTTGCCTACCGGTTCCTACCAGTTCCCCTCCGGGCCCCCTGTATGGGTGTAGGTTCCGGGTACCATAGCTCATGTATGGTGGGTCGTTACATCACTCCCCTCTTCTTTACGGTCCGTCCCGGACCGTTAAGCGTCATCTTTTGTTTCCACGACTCAATTCCCCCAAGACCCATGGTCCCAGACGGATATCTTTGATGGAAATCTAGCATGGCCTGTAAGCCTGCCCCTTCCAGCACCTCATAGGGCTCCCATGAGTTCTCCTCAGCTCTATAGCCTTCCCATGAAACCAGGTACTGGACAAAGCGCGATGGAAAGTTCGCCTTTGATTCACCATACCAGCGACTGTCCACAACAGCTGCAATCACATAACCGGGCTCATTGTCCACGAGCTTCGGGGTAGGGATTTCCTTGATCCTACCCGATTCCGGATCCCCGCGATAGGGTTCTAGCAGCGTGACATTGAAAACTGGGTAGATGCTCCATCGGGCTGGCAACTGGAGTTCGTATGCTCTGGTACCCACCCGACGTTTGACCACGAAAGGGCCAAATATTCGGTGGTCCAGCTTCTCCATGGGACGCTTGGTGCGGATGTTCTTCCGGTTCAACATCACGCGGTCCGCTTTCTTAGCCCGCCCTGCAGCCACATCCTCCAAGGTAACATAGTCCGGGGATGGCAGCCGTTTCTGGCCATGCCATTTCCGTTGACTTTCCTGTGCCTGGTGAATCGTTTCTCGAATCTGTTGCCATGTCCCTTCCTATTCCTTAACCAAGAGCTCGCTACTAGGGTGTATCACTTGGTTGTCAGACACAACACCCAACCAGTTTGTCCGTGGGTTGAACTCATAATTGATCTCAAATGGTGACAACCTGGTGGATTCTAATGTTGAGGTGTTATACGCATACTGCGCAAGGGGTAACAAGGAAACCCCATCATCTTGTTGGTAGAAATAGTAACTACGCAAGTACTACTCCAGTGTCTGATTAACCCTCGCGGTGTGCCCATCAGTCTCAGGGTAGAATGCAGTCGAAACCTTTAGTTTTACTTGCAACAAGTGCATTAGACTCATCCAGAACTTGGACGTGAATCGGCTATCTCGATCGGAGATGATTGATTCTGGGAGTCCATGAGGGCGCCAAACCTCCTTCAGGAATATCAAGGCAAGCTCCTTGATAGGTACCTCCATGGTCAGGGGTAGGAAATGGGCCATTTTCGAGAATCTGTCCACTATGACCCAGATCTTGGTATACCCTTCGGACTCTGGCAGGGCTACAATGAAATCCATTGAAATTGCTGTCCACGGCCGCATAGAAACATCAATAGGTTCCAGCAGCCTGCACTTCTTGTGCCTGATGGATTTATTTCTTGCGCACGCATCACATGTCCGTACATAGTTGGTGATGTGCTCATCCATCTTAGGCCAATAGAAGTTAACCCTCACCTTGGCAATAGTGTTGTAAGTCCCGAAGTGTCCCGGGATTCGGGAGTCATGTTCGGCCTTCATGATGGCCTGCTTCAGATTCTGACCCTTGGGAACATACCACCTGTTCTTATACAGGAGTAAGCCCTTTTCCGTCGTGAAATGTCGGTGGACCTCGTTGTCACCGGCAGCTGTTGCCATCAGGATCCTTAAGTACTCCTGGTCTTTGGTTATCACTACCTGCAGTTGATCCAAAAAGGAAGACTGGAGCCGAAATCCCTGGCACACTTGCAACACCTGTGGTCGCAAGATGTCCCGTTCCTGGCTCCCAACCCATTGTCCGGGGCGAAAAAATGACTGTGGCGGAAAATCACTCCCCCCTTCAGGGCGGTAGTCCCTGCGCCGCGACAAAGTATCCCCCTTCTCATTCAACCGTCCTTCTCGGTAAACCACCTTGAAGTTAAACGGTTACAGGAATTCAGCCTAGCGGTGCTGCCTTGGGTTAAGCACCTTGGTACTATTGAAGTACTCCAAATTCTTATGATCCGTATAGATCACAAACTGGTCCTTTACCGAGCGTAGCAAATGATCCCATTCCTTGAACGCTGCCACGATGGCCGTCATTTCCTTGTCATGGACATCATAATTGATCTCCGCTGTCTGTAACTTCCTACTATGGTAGGCCACTGGATGCCATCTCTCAACCTCACCAAACTGGAAGAGAACGGCCCCTAATGCAAAGTCACTAGCATCGGTTTCTAGCCGGGTTGGCCATTCAGGGTCAAAATGTGCTAGGATAGGTTTGGACGTGAACGCTTCCTTCAAATGATTGAAGGCCTGCTCACACGCAGTTGTCCATTCCCATCGGACAACCTTCTTTGTCAAGTCCATGAGAGGTTTCACTATCTTGCTAAACCCTTCTATGAACCGATGATAGAACTTGGCAAAGCCCAGACAGCTTTGAACGTCGACGACGCATGTTGGAGGTGCCCAATCCTTGATTGTGTGCACCTTCTCTGACAGCATAGAGATCCCCATATCGGAGACCTTGTATCCGCGGAATTCAACCTCCCGTTGGTAGAAACTGGACTTCTTCATGCTTACACATAGTCTAGCTTTCCGCAAATTCTCCATCACAAAAATCACCATTGCGACGTGCTCTTCCATAGTTTCGGAGTAGATCAGGATGTCATCCATGTATGCGATGACTCCTTCATCCATAAGATCCTGAAAGACCTCCTTTATCATGCTTTGGAAAGTTGCCGGGGCATTACATAATGCAAACGGCATGACAGTGTATTCATACAGTCCATATCTCCACCGGAAGGCCGTCTTCCATTCCTCACCTTCTGCCATTCTCAGAAGGTAGTAGCCGTTCTTCAAGTCCAACTTGGTGAACACAGCCGCTTTTCCTAACCTATCTCGCAGTTCATTCATCAAGGGTAGAGGATACTTGCTCTTCACCGTGATTTTGTTCAGCCCTTGGTAATCTATTACCAGTCTTAATGTATCATCCGGTTTTGGCACAAAGAGGATAGGGGCTGCTGCCGAGGAACTGGATCGCCATAGCTTTCCCGTTCGCCGTATGTCATTGAGATATTCCCGGAGTGCCTTAAGCTCCTTTTCCGATAACGGATAGATGGGGCCAAACGGTGGTTGAGTCCCGGGTAGCAACCCAATCGTATGGTCATATTTTGAGTGCTCTGGCAATACCTCAATCCATTCTTGACTGAAGATATCCCCGTAGTCCTTGTACTCAGGGAGTAGCTTGACGGTAATGTCAGCACCTTCCTCATCAGATAATTGTACAATTTCCAACAGGTACACATTATTAGGGTCTTCAGCTAGTAACTCTTCATCGGACATGAACACTAACCGCCCCTGCTCTGCCAGGCAACTAGCCTTGCAGAAATCTGAGCCCCAGGTCAGTGATCCTGTTTTCCAATCTATGTCCGGATTATGGTCTTTCAACCAAGACATAGGTAGGTACTCATCCACCTTAGTGTCGGGCATATCCACCACTTCAAAGCGCATCTCACTGTGGTGGTCACCTGTCCTCATCTCTAACGACTTGGTATAGTGTAGACCTGACCCAGAAATGTGATTACCGCTGGCGTCGCTTATCGGTACGTGTACCTTCCATCGTACGCAAGGTGCCTGAGTTTGCTTAACCCATCGGCTACTGAGCACTGGCCCAGTAGCTCCACTATCGAGTAGCAGGAGCGCTTCTGCGCTTACCTGTCTAGCTCCTATCTTCCAGTCTAACTTGACCTGTAGGTGGATAGACTTAGTATGACCAGGCAAGTTGTCACGCATCTGCCTGTTCACTTGTCTTGGTGACTTAGTCATCTTAGCTTCGTAATTTTGGTCTCTTGCCTTTCGACACAAGAGGGGCCACAATGGGTTGGTAAACTTCACGGGATAGGAATTCGTCGCATCAATAACTAGGGTGTTTACTATCATGCCAGTATGATTTCGGGTACTGAACGCTCCTCAGGTAAACTTGGAAATAACACTTTTATTTGATCAAGTCTAGCCTGGACCAATTCTGCTTGTACTAAACATAACAAATGTCCCATGCTGCGTATGGGTCCTGTAACATCTTGGGGCCAGGCCCTAGTCACATAGCGGTACGATAGGAGCAGACGGCTTCGTGAACAACATGAAGCGAGCGCTGCTGGCTAAAGGAGGCTTCGAACGGGGTGTAATAGGAGATCAAAGAAGTAACCGTTCAACCAAGTATATTTAAGAATACTGTCTGTCGAAGTCTGCTGTTTCCATCG
>PYWC01000007.1:380907-403243 GCA_003182015.1 Tuber magnatum
TTGCCTTTTCTTGGTAAGGCCTTCTCGTGGGACCTGCTTCCCACTCCGAGTCTCTAATGACTCAATCGTGTCGTTTGGCGGAGCCGAACCTTTCGTGGTTCTGCCGCTCCCCGATACTAGCTTTGCTTATTGGACTTTTCGCAGGTTGATCAGACCAGGTCCCTGCAGGTTTCTTAACCACTTGCTGAGGTTAAAAAAATGTAACGCGTTCGGGCCAGGCCCTAGTCACGTAGCGGTACGATAGGAGCAGATGGCTTCATGATCAACAGGAAGCGAGAGCCGCTAGCTAAAGGAGGCTTCGAACGGGGTGTAATAGGAGATCAAAGAAGTAACCGTTCAACCAAGTATATTTAAGAATACTGTCTGTCGAAGTCTGCTGTTTCCATCGCTGGAATCAGCGGTCCTTAAATACAGCATATCGCTTATCTCCAGTATGAGCGATATTGTAAAACATTGTGTGCATCAACCGATAGCACACGAAACAATACAAGTATCAAATGATAGTGTAAAATCAAACATAAAACAATTTGTGTATCAACCGATAGCAAACAAAACAATACAAGTATCAAACGATACTGTGAAACCAAACATAAAATCCTAGTAACCCGTACCAGTTACAGGTCCACTGTTGGACCGGTTCCAAGCAAAGCATCCCTGCTTACCCCTTGTTGAGCATCTCCTCCAGCAAGACCCCACCCAGCCTAATCCGAATCAATGTCCGCTGACGTGCCCATCCAGCTAAGGAAATCCTGAAAGAAATACAAATAACTAGAACAAAGGAAATAACCTGAAACCCCTCCAAAGGAGAGATAGCCTGATCCACCGCACATGGCCCGCAACATCTATGTACCCACACCCCCCGGGTGTAGTTAGTATCAGGGTCGTCAATGCAGTTGAGGGGTACTTACCCATCCCTGAAGCCACCTCTATGTTTTCTTTTCATCCATCCCTCGTGGGTCTATGGATCTAGGTTAGTAAGGTTATACCTTAAGCGGAATAAATTCTTACTTATTCTGAGCCGCCCGTATCAACCTCCATGATCTGAGGTGATGTCTATCGGACTTCAAGTATCTTTGACGAGGTAGCCAGAGGGGGCGCTGCAATGCACTTTAGCCACTTGTCAGTTCCTGTGGGCTCACTTACCGGTGCTGACCGTTTCAACCCACGAGCTTGTTTGGAGGGACTGACGACTGGGGATGTGGCGGCACACTTTCTCCAGAAGTGACCACTTTGTCCACACTTGGTGCACTGATTGTGCTTTCTCCGACGTTCGGTCAAAGTCGACGGGATTTCCTTATGCGCTATTGCGTATTCAGAAGTCGCCAGCTTTGCCTGTTTCCCCGCATTGAAATTAGTAGGTTTGGCAGGCCTTTGGTTCTGTCTGCCCGAACCTTAATCCTTCTTTTTAAACCTTGCGGAAGTTGAAGACCTATCGTCCTTCTTTTCCGTTAGCTGCGAGCATTGGACAGGGTGGATGACTCAGTTGCTGAACCGGGTGTTGTCTTCCCGTGTGTGTCTGACCTTCCGAAGAAGATCAAGGTAGTCGTTCCAGTCGGTTGGATGGGGCTCCTTCAGTGCCCACGTGTTCCTAACCTCTTGGGTAATGCCTGACCGTACCCTATCTCGTACCTGCACCGGGTCTGTGTAGCTAAGCTTATACATGTAGTCAATCATCTTGTCCAGGTACCCATCAATGTGATGTGGCTTCATCGATAGATCTCGCCACTCAAGCATGGATCGGTCTCGTTCCGCTTGGTCACCGCCGAAAACTCCGTTCAGGCCGTTCCCAGAATCCTTTCCACATTCTCAACGGGTTACTGTTGGTAATAGGAACCCCAGTATGCTTCGCTGCCTCTTTATTGATGTGGGAGTGCAGCCCAAGATACCATGTTCATGCGGTGTCTTCTAGAAGGGGAATCACCAGGTTTACCTTATCCATATCGGTCAACCTGCACCCAGCAAAATACTCAAACTTAACCTCCACCAGTGTCAGAAAGCTGGCAAGTTCCGTGACCTTTCCCTTAAAGGCCAGAATGCCGCTCAGCTTTTCCGGCTTCTTCTGCCGCTGTCTGGATGATGGCCGTGTAGCCGACCTGCTCCCTAGTTCCCTTGACAGCTTTCTAGCCCGGCAGTCCCACCGTCATTTCTTCTCATCGCTCCAGTCCTTCTTGCGAGCACCGAGAAAGGGGGTCAAGTCGGGGAGAGAATCGGCATCATCATCATCTGAGTTATCATGGTCAGAGTCCCCAGGATCTCCACCTGCTCATGTAGTACCACCGACAGGTGGTCCATTTCCACCTCCACTACCCCCTGTATTTCCACCTTGGGTCTCCCAGGGTCTATCATACCCATCAAACCTTTCCTCTTGGCCATCCTGATTCCCATCCTCGGGGGGGTTAGCCCCTGATGGTACCGATGCCGGTGGTGGAACAGGTCGTTGCCCACTCTCCGGAGTTGGGTTCAGAGCCACCTAAGTTGCCCCCAGAAATGACTGAAGCTCTGGACAACTCAAGGGTTGCATTGGGGGACCCGCGTGTCTCGATGACCCACAGTACCCACAGGTGTAACGGGGGCACCCCTAGGAAGATGGATCCCAAGGTTGCGACCGCACCAAACAACTTCAAACTTATCGCCAAAAGTTGACACAGATGTAAGAGTAAAGTAGACGGTAAAACTTAATATCGTTAAGCCTGATGCTTCACTCAATTAAGGTCTCGAGAGGATTGATTGTTGGAGTAGGAGAGTTCTCGCATAGACTTTCAGGTAGTTTTATCTTATGCCAGAAACTCCCCCATCAGTTTACTCCAACTATTCGAGCACACCCTTCTCCGCTAAGGGCGGTCCGACACGTCTCCTGACACCCCCTTCGGGCATGTATGTGTCGACCCGCTCTAGTCGGCGTTCACCATATGTGCATATCGTTTCTGCGGCGCATTTCCATTCTGCCCGCCGGAGTGAAAACCTCTGCGCATCGGGGACTTGCCAGTGGCTAACTGTCAAGACCCCTTGCTGAACTAGACTATCTATGACACCCTTCCCATGCGCGTTGATTTCTTCTTGACGCCGGAAGCTACCGTGAGCGGTTTATCTATCTACTATTTACGAGTCTCGGGCTTCCGGTGTCTTCCGCAGGGTACGGTGGTCCAGGAGTGATCCAATGGGCGCTACCCACGACCACTACCTCGGATACACCTTACCTGCGGTAGGAATCATGCTTTTAGTGTCTCTGCACTTCCCTCTCAGAGCCTATGGCGTTGGGGACATCCTTGGGCGTGGTAGGTGCAAAACGTTCCCAGTCGTCCCGGCACCACCCGGGACTACCTTCGGGACCCCCACGGTTAACTCCCGTTAACTCCGTCAGTTTTGGTCCGTTTTACTCCGAACAACTTGGAGGAGGTACTCCACCTTCCACCCTATGCCCCCTTATATATCCTGCGAACAGCTTACGGTCGACCGGACGGCAGCAACGTATACGGTGTTGCAAGCGGGTCTGCAAAGATCCTCCTTTGCTAGACTGCACACAACTACGCAACCGTTTGCCCATGACGTCCGGGCCTCAAGGCGGGGCCGGAGGGGCATGATAGGAATAATGTCTTCAATTTACAGCTTCTTCGTAGCTGCGTAGCTCGCCCAATAGCATCTCCCGGAACCCCAGATTCCAGTATTATGCATGGCTTCGTGTGACAAACATTCCAGTCATTTTTCCCAAACTCCCCGAGGGACTTCGTATTGGCAGGTAGGGTAACTCAGGTCCTTGAACAGGGTAATCCAAGCCTCAAGGCAGGGTAACCCTGTTCTGTGGGTAGGGTAATCTTGTCCGGTGGACAAGTGGATTTTCTCCTGTTACCCTATCTATCCCACTTCCGGGGATAGACACACTCGGCCTTTCTCTAGTTACCCAGCCTAGCTGTGTATTGGCCCTTCATAGGTCCCTAAGTACGCTGACACCAACCTTGGGCGTAGCCATGTACCTAAATACTTGTGTCCACTAAGTCTGTTCATCTCGGAGCCCGGGCCATCGGGTCTCCGTAGGACAAGTACTTACTTGCCTGCCGGTTCCCACCAGTTCGCCTCCGAGCTACCTGTATGGGTGTAGGTTCCGGCTGCCATAGCTCACGTATGCTGGGTCATTACAACAGGTTGGTCGTCCATCTCCCTCCTTCTGTCTTCTTCGGTGCCTTACCGGGGTCCGTGGTCCCTTCCTGCACGCGTACATGTGGTAATGAATCTACCCCATGTGGGTTTCTTCCTATTTGCAGCCCGACTGACAGTACTCGGCTTGGCTGTCCGACATACCGCTAGTGATCATGGGGAGGAAGGAGGGAAGAGCTGGTTTTGAGAGGGCAGAGGGAATCACGGGTGCTCAAGGAACGGAACGAGCAGGTGTCTCCGGTCTGGGCATCGGAGTCCCCCGTGATGGAGCCACGGGTGCTCGCTCTTCCTGGCGCCTTACCTGTTCAAAGAATCCAGGTGAAGCCGCACGCAGTGGCCGGTACCCTGGGGTAGCCGATACTGCTGGTGGGAAACCTGTGACAGGGAAGGTATCAGGAGCAGGCAACGAAACTGGTAGAGGTGTGGGTCTTGGGGCGGCGATGGAAGGTATAGGAGTTGCAACTGAAGGCGTTGCCGGAGGGATGATAGGAGCAGGGGTCCGTCGAGGTGTAGGGTCAGGTGTATCTGGTGCCGTAATACCCTTCAGCTTGGAGGTCGTCTTTCTCATTCGACGTCCATCCGTTGGCCCGACCATAGGGCTGCCTGAACGACTGCGGGCAATTGAGGGGGGGACCGACAGGGAGCCGGTAGATGCTCTTGAGAAGGAAGAGGTATAGCTATAGCCGTCACCTTTCAGGCTTTCCAACATTCATATGCCGATTGGGCTCAAATACGCCCTCCATTGGTCGTCTCAGGTTCTCATAGCCCACTCCATGCCGAAGTTCTCGGGCTTGGTATGGACAAGCGGGAGTGGGGGTGCTGGCTCTAACATCAGTACGTCATTCTCCGCATCAATACTATACCCACACTCGAAAGCCTTCTCCAATACTGTCATCCGAGTCTTCAATGCTTGCTGATCTCTTATCATCCGCAGGTATGCCTCCTGCTGGACTTTCATCCATTCCACCGCTGCCGTAGTAATCTGGGTCCGGAGCACCTGCTGCTGCTGGGTGTTCCAGTTCCTCAGTTCGCGCTTCGCTTCCTCGATCGACTTGGATACCTCCCGGACGATGTAAGGTTCAACGAACTCGCGGGAGAACTGGCTAAATGGGACCCCTTGCGGCAGAGAAGGGGTCAAATTGTGGACACGTGTAGGGTCTTGGAAAAATGAGAGCGCCGCAGCGCGTGGGTCTGCAAGCATAAGGTCCAGACATTCAACCGGTAACTGAATAGGGGCGGCCTCTAAGAGCAACTGGTGGCTATCCCAGTCAATGCCACGAACATCCGCAAAAGCCGACACACGAAACGTGTTGGCGGTATTCTCGTCAAGGTCAAGATCTGAATCCGAGTCGCATTCCATTCCGGTTCGAAGTTCAGTAGTAGCCATCGCACTTTCCACCCTGGGTTACTTGTTCTAGACAAGATTCCCAGTATTCGCGCAAGGTCAGTGCTGAAAATTGGAAAACAATTAATCCGGAGAGGAGTTCAGCGCGGAGCTAGCATAACGATATACTGTAACGGGGGCACTCCTTGGAAGATGGATCCCAAGGTTGCGACCGCATCGAACAACTTTAAACTTATTGCCAAAAGTTCACACAGATGTAAGAGTAAAGAAAATGGTAAAACTTAATATCGTTAAGCCTGACGCTTCACTCAATTAAAGTCTCGAGAGGATTGATTGTTGGAGTAGCAGAGTTCTCGCATAGATGTTCAACTAGTTTTATCTTATGCCAGAAACTCCCCCATCTCTTTACACCACCTATTCAAGCACACCCTTCTCTGCTAAGGGTGGTCGGACACGTCTCCTGGCACCCCTTTCGGGCATGCATGTGTCGACACTCTCTAGTCAGCGTTCACCATATGCACATCTCGTTTTTGCGACGCATTTCAATTCTGCCCACCAGAGTGAAAACCTCTGTGCATCGGTGACTTGCCAGTGGCTAACCGTCAAGACACCTGCTGAACTGGACTATCTATGACACCCTTCCCATATGCGTTGATTTCTACGTGACCCCGGAAGCTACCGAGAGCGGTTTATCTATCTACTATTTAAGAGTCTCGGGCTTCCGATGTCTTCTGCAGGATACGGTGGTTCAGGAGTGGTCCAATGGGCACTACCCATAACCACCACCTCGGATCCACCTTACCTGTGGTAGGAATCATGCTTCTAGTGTCTCTGCACTTCCCTTTCCAAGCCTATGGCGTTGGGGACACTTTCGGGTTTGGTAGGTGTAAAACTTTTCCAGTCGCCCCGGTACCACCCGGGACTACCCTCGGGACCCCTGCGGTTAACTCCCATTAACTCCATCAGTTTTGGTCGGTTTTACTCCGAACAACTTGGAGGAGGTACTCTACCTTCCACCCTATGCTACCTTATATATCCTGTGAACAGGTTACGGTCGACCGGACCGCAGCAACGTATACGGTGTTGCAAGTTGGCCCGCAAAGATCGTTCTTTGCTAGACTGAACACAACTACGCAACTGTTTGCCCATGACATCCGGGCCTCCAGGCGGGGCCGGAGGGGCGTGATAGGAATAATGTCTCCGATTTACAGCTTCTTCGTAGCTGCGTAGCTCGCTCAATAGCATCTCCCGGAACTCCAGATTCCAGTATTATGCATGGCTTCGTGTGACAAACATTGCAGTCATTTTTCCCATACTCCCCCAGGGACTTCGTGTTGAAAGGTAGAGTAACTCAGGTCCTTGAACAGGGTAACCCAAGCCTCAAGGTAGGGTAATCTTGTCCGGTGGACATGAGGACTTTCTCCTGTTACTCTATCTATCCCACTTCCAGAAATAGACACACCGGGCCTTTCTCCAATTACCGGCCCAGCTGTGTAACTGCCCCTTTATAGGTCCCTAAGTATGCGGACACCAGTCTCAGGTGCAGCCATGTACCTAAGTACTTGTGCCCCCTAAGTCTGCTCATCTCGGAGCCCGGGCCATCGGGTCTCCGTAGGTCAAGTACTCACTTGCCTGCCGGTTCCTACCAGTTCGCCTCTGGGCTACCTGTATGGGTGCAGGTTCCGGCTACCATAGCTCATGTATGCTGGGTCGTTACACTCCGGAGGTCTGGCTAACTTTACTCTGTTAACCTGTCTATTCCTATAGCAGAGATCGACTTCCTTCCCCTTTGTGTAATTACCTAGGCATGCAGGGCAACTTGTACTTTGCAAATCCTTGAGTATGCTAACACTTCCCAAGGTTGTATGCTCAAGTGCCTAAATACCGTGTATGCCTTACTATTCACGACAGAACTCCGACTATTGGGCTTCTGTGGCTCAATCTCCCGCTTGCCCTCCTGTTCCTACCAGCCCACTTCACAGCAGCCTGGATAGATGTAGATTCAGACTGCTATAGCTCATATATGTTAGGTCATTACAGCATATCAGATTATAGACTTCACATATATCTATCTTGATGAATATTTTGGTCTTAGAGATTCGTATAAAGATTTTGGTCAAGAGGAGTAACAGGCCACCACTTTTGATGATACCTGCATTGAGCGCTCTATAGCGCATTCACAACTGTAGTGATCCATCCTTCTTTTCTATAAACAGGCAAGGAGAACCTACTCTAGAGGTTGAGGAGTGGATAAAGCCTTTCTCCTGGTTCTCACCAAGCTTACCCCTTAGTGTCTTGAGTTCCAGGGGTGCCAAGTTGTACAGAGGCCCAGAACTGGGCTTAAAGCCAGGCTGCAGAGGGATAATATGGTTGCTAGGTCAGTGTAGGGGTAACTGGTTCTATTCTTTCTCAAGAAATAGGGGCATGAAGTCCTGGTATTCTGGTAGAACAATGTCTTTAACCTCTTATTTATCTAATACCTTGTGACTAAGAATCCACTAAATAGCATATGCTTTGCAAAAATGTGAGATGTCCTCCTCCACTCCCTGAATACCGGTTACATTGAAGGTGCAATTTGCAAGGCAGTAGTCAAAGTCAAAGTTGATGCTATTGCTAGTAAACAATATAGTTATATCCTCCTGTTTTAACTAGAGAATACTAAATGTTAGTGGATATCTACCTAGTTTGGTAATGAATACTGGTAGCGCTTCTAGTTGGTCATTGATTTTTGGTTCTATCTGGGTCAGATGGGTAATGGCGCCAGAGCTGATTGACCTTCTATCAATTACCACTAGTTGCTTGGTTTCTTTTAGTTCAAATAAGAGGAGACAATGACAGCAAGCAATGTTTTTATCTATAAATCCATATCTGGTTGCTCCGGAGTCAATAAGGATATGAGAAGAAATTACAATTTGCTTGTCTATAATATCACAGGTAATTACCCAGTGGTTATCCTCAATTCCATTCTCCATTTAGTCTGAAGACAAACCAGATATAGATAAACGAGGAGAAGACTTAATATGTTCTTTGTTAGTGCAGTATTCTGCATATGGGACAAGTAGTTTTCTAACTACTCAGACTTAGGACAGGTGCTATCTGGAATTACTGGAGAGTCAAAAGAGAAGGTTCTGGGACCCTGCAGGTAATAATGTCTCTTATTAGAGCGCTGTCTTACCATATAGCCATACTCTCCACAGTACTGACACAGGCCTCTTCCCATTCTGTTATCCCACTGGGGATCAGTCCAGGTTCATCATCCCAAGTAGTCTATCAGGCCAGAGGTAGTGCCAGTAGCAGTAGTGGTAGCAGAGGCAGAGGTGGTGGTGGGAGCAGAAGTAGTTGATCAAGGTTGAGTAGTTGCAGGGGTACACCAGGAGGAGGAAGAGGAGGAACCTTTCTTATTAGCCATACTAGCCCAGATGTAGTTGTCCAACCTCTTTAACAAGTTGGCATAGGCTGTCAGAATCTCTGGAGTATTAGCATTAGTAGTTAGTACATCTTACAGTTCCAAGCTAAGATCTCAGTAAAGTACCCATCACTTAGTCATATCATTCTAGTTGGTGTCAGCTACCGAGTATTGGAAATCTGTCACATGTTCTACTAAAGTTCAGTTCTTCAGAGCCTGATCCTTTATTCCCCTTTCTGACATTATGACCCAGTTTAGATCTCCAAACACTTACCCAAGTTCCATTAACAGGACCTCTGCGTTAGTGTATTTGATACTTTTCACAGTGATATTAAGTTGTACTTGCAGAAAGGTGGGTCCCATTAGGAGACTGATAGTATATGTCAAATGATGTTGTTCGCTATCAAACCAATGGTGGTCTCTGCAGAGTTTTATATGAAGATAGGTGGTAAAGAGGCAGTACTTCTCCTTGATACTATCAAACTTCTCAGGGTTAGGGATAGACACTTCCTTGCTGCTACCCAGTCCTGCAGCAGGACCTACTAGGGTATTGGTAAAGGTGTTATTAAGGGAGATAATAGTAGCATTGACATAGATGAGGTCTTGTTCAGTAGGGGCTAGATGGGCCTTGAGGTATTGGCCCTCGAGGCAGAGGCTCTTGAGTTCCACAGTCAGGTTATGGAGTTGTTGTTGTAGCTGTTGCTCAGCAGGGGCCATGGCTGGTACAGGCAGGTTTACTGTCTGGAGGAGAAGGTCATGGAGATGGATGAAATAGTTGTATCTCTAATCATGTGTCAAATTGCCTAGCTATTAGTTGAACAGGCTGGCAGTCTGGTTCAGGTAGGTAAAGAGCTCAGTAGATATCTCAAGTAGTCATGACAAGGTGTGGTATAGATTAGATCCTCATAGATACAACCTTGTATAATAGACAGGGTCCATGTAGAGTATAGAGCAGATAGCCTAAGGCATACTACAAGTGGAACAAGAAATAAGTACAGGTATATAAATAAGAAGAGTTTGTATCTAGAGTTTAGGAAATCAGGGTCAGGGTTCTATTCAGGGTCAGGGTTCCCAGGTTCCAGTAATGTAAATAGTCATGCCAAGGTTGCAGCAGGTGGCCGCAACCCCCGCATGTTCGTAGGCTCACAACTGTGAGTACTCAACCGAGTGCCTGATAGCTCAAGGTTATCCTGTGGCTCAATATCACTTTGTTGCTCAATGTCACTTTGTGGCTTAATATTACTTTGTGGCTTAACATCACTTTGTAGCTCAACATCACTTCATAGCTTGACATCACTTTGGGTTTAAGATAATCTTGGAGTTTAATATAACTTTATAACTTATTATACCTAAGAGGTATACTGTATTAAATATTCTATATTACAATTTCATTTTATTTTGTAGCCTTACTTGATGTTGTTTGATACCAGTTATTATAGGCCTGAATACTATTTTTTTATATTCTAGGATTTTATATCTCTACTTAACTTATACTTTCATCTGATCAAGCAAAGACTTACACTCTGGCTGCTCCACCCTTTACTATGCATTTTGTGCTTGTCTTAATTGTTTCTCCACCTTTTCCACCTGAGTATCTTCTTTTCTTTTAACCATCTTACCTGCTTTAGAGGCATATATAATACCTCCTTTTTGGATCTGTCTTCTAGACTGTCCTCTGTATCTTGCATTTCTTGCCTCTTCTGCAACCCTGATATTTTCTATATTCTCCATTGCCAAGGCCTCCAATTGTGCCTAGGCTAGACTACACTCTAGAACAAGTTTTAAGCAATACTGAAAGGTGGGAGAAAAATCTACTAGTTCATACTGTAGTTTCTTGCCTTGCCTCTTGAAGGTACATATAGTAAGAGGAATTGTAGAAGATGAAGCACATGGCAGTGCTGTTGGTTGAATTTGAGAGGTAGGTTGTTCACATAATTTAGAAATTACGGTATTCAGATTATATGGTATAAGTCCAGTTGCTCTTCAAGCTGAGACGATTGTAGATTCCTTAAACATTTGCTAACATATTGACTAAATTTTATCTAAAATTCAACTTTGTTGAAGTTACCACACACAGACTATGTGGCAGTCTCCATAGCTTCTGCATCATAGTGCTTGTATAGTTGAAGGACCACTACATTTAGAGGTTGAAGGAGGTGGCTTCTATGGGGAGAAAAACAAAAGACAATAATCTTGAGAAAATCACAGTATTCGATAAACTGTTTCATACAATGCAATCCATATCCATCAAGAAGTAGAAGTCAAGAAAAACCATCTTGGTGTAAGGTGAACTGGTTAAAGTAAGCCAACCACTCTATACACAATAAATCATTACTATAGGCAGTTTCAGAAGTTCTGACTAAGTGATTGTCTGAAATAGAGGTGGTTGTATAGCAATGCTCTTAGTGAATAACACCTGGTACAATAATCATAGATGGCAGAACATGTCAATCTCTACTAATTGTCTCATATACCAAGACAAGCTTCCAATTTGTAGAACTATCAAGATATACTTGACAGTTTGGATCTCTAGTAATGATCCACTGATTTTGACTGATACCAATACGAACACCAGTTTTATCAAAGTTATATACATCACAATCTTGAATGTTATACTTTAGATGAATTTCTTTTTATTTTTGAACCCAAGTACAAATATCTTCAGACTGATGAGCATTCTTGCAGTCCATATCAATAGTTTGTTGCTTTCAAATAAAGTATTCTGGATGCCAAGTAATGAATCTTAGAACTCAGTGATCAGTGATCACTGATCACTGACAATAGGAGGAGAAAGCAGACCAGTATGAGTATTCTTAAGAACTATATTAGTACAGCTAGTAACTATTTGGATACAAGCATTGGTACTGATTGACTCAAGACCACCTAGGTACTGATATAAAATAATTTTCTGATTATCCTAAAGCTTTTGGTTTGTAGGAGCACATTTCTTTCGAGAAGGGACCTCTTGCCAGCATTGACAGAGTTGCAATTCTGGTATATCAAAAGTACAACCAACCAATATAAGATTCTGTTACTCCTCAGATGTTTCATAGAGTGAGTTGATAGCAGCCTGGATATGAACTACAATATCATCATATAGCTCAAATCTTTAGCTGGAGAGAATAAAAACTTGTTTTGGAGACATGATAGTTCATGATATAGAGAAATAGCCTTGATGAAAATATGGTATAGCTATATTGAATGATTACACTTCTTATACTAAGTTACACAGTAATGTTAAGTCACAAAGTTACATTGAGCCACAAAGTTATATTGAGCTACCAGGTACTCAGTTGAGTACTTCTAGTTGTAAGTCTGTGAACATGCAGGAGTTATGACTACCTGCTACAACCTTGGTATGAGTAAGAGACAAAGCTCTAATTCCTAAGTACAGGGGTAGACAGGAAATTACCAGATTGTGTAAGGAAAGTAATTCTCAGAGGGGTATGCTCCTTTATGTAACAAAGAAAAATCCTCTACTGATAAATTCTAATATCTCTAACCCCTTCCTTATATGTAGCCACAATCTTCCATTAGTTTCCATAAGGTTCTGTTATATGAAACCTCAGCTAAGCTACCCCTTCAACCATTTAGCAAGTGTCCGAACCCTGTTCCCATATATGTAACCAAAAACTCCATACTATCATACCATGGTCAGGTAGCCATAACACTACTCCTTCAGTGGAGTTAGCCACTTGTACCTTTTCTCTAGTTACTTAGCCTAGTAGGATAACTTACATACCTAAAGTTCTAAGTATACTGATATTGCACATATGCATGTATCCGGTATTTAAGTACCTAAGTGCTTTATCTGCTCACAACAGAACCCAGACTATTAGGTATCTATAAGGCAAGTAGTTACTTGTCTGCCTGTTCCTATCAGTCAACCACTTGGTCTTCTATATGGATATATATTCAGGTTATCATAACTCATGTATGCTGGGTTGTTACAACTGGTATCTTATGATTCAAATGCAGTACTTATTAAGTTATAGGAAGCTCAATTGTTATAAACCCTACCTACAACACTTCCTCCCTCCTCTTCCAAATCACCACATACTCCTCTCCTAATTCACTTTTTAAAGTGATAAGGAGAAGATCTGAAATATATAGCAGCCAATCTCTCTCTTATATTTTAACAGAAGCTTGATCCTTTGTTAAAAGTTGGAATTGTATAGGCAATTTCTGAGGGTCAGGCAGTTGCCAATCTTGCAAATACCAAGATAGCAGAACATGCAAGGGCAGTGTGACAAAAGTCACAGCAAATTGTTTAAAATGGTGTGGAGTTCTTTATATGCACCAGGTATGCAATATGGTGAAACAAAAAGAGGAGATGGAGTTTCAAAAGCTGAAGCAGTACTACACTCTACTGAGTCTATAATGAAGAAAGTCCATAGTGCCAAGTAGCAACCACATCTTAAGCAAGTAAAAAGTAGTTGGAAAAAGATATGTAGTATCCAAACTACTTACAAGAAGCTATTAAAGGCTTTATATGATGAGGTTCAGAAGTATAGGCGTAGATGGCATCATGTAAAGTAAAATATTGTAGTATTATCGTTAAGATGGGGGGCACTCTTCTAGAGTGCCCTGGGTTGTAAGCTTACAAGCAACCAGGGGTGGCGGACGCCACCACCTCGGCACGATTACGGGCACAGCACCCGAAAGCAGGGATTCACAAATATTGGGATACTGTACTAGGGGGTTGACAAAAGTCGCGTCCACTTCCATTACAAGGTGTCGGATTTGTGTGTGGACTAAACCAGATTAGGAAATTCAAATGATATCCTGTGAGAAACCTCTGGTGGTGGCAAAAAGTCCGGACCGGTAACACAGGCACTTTTGAGCTCTTCTAGAGCAAAACACTGTGGGAGAGTGGTTGTGTTACCGGACCCCAAATACCCTTACACCCGAGTACTCGTACACCGGTATGGCGAAAAGTCCGTGCATGTTCGAGCTCCCATACAAACTCGGGACCCTTGTTTCCGGATACTTCTCGCTTGTCAAGAGCCCAATACCGGTACCTGTACTTGTACTCGCGCTGCGGGGTACAGCGTTGAGTTGGGATAGCATATCACAGGGCATGGTAACATGTGTATTTGGTGGAACTTTTCGGTTCCAGCAGTCTCCCCATCCCTAGCGATCCCTTATCTTACCAAAGAATGGGCCCGCCTTCTCAGGGATCCCGGGAACTCTTGTCCTAATGGGGGGATTGATGTCCGCCCATTCCAACTGGCTTGGCTATGCCCCTCAGGAATGGTTTTTCCGGGTTGGCCAGCACAACATTTTCCTTTCACCAGCGAAATTCTCCGTCCGGAAAAGCTCCGTTCGGCGCCTTGTTGACGGAAGCATGTATGATATCATACGCGATTGCACTTTTGGTTACGGAAAGGGGCGGGGATTATTTGACGGAAGTTTCTTTTTTTCTTTTTTTCTGCGTCGGGATCTGAGTGCAATCCACCCCACGCCTCATGTCATATCACTCGGGATATACTATCTAGATTTCGGGTGAGGGGGTTTTGTGGCTGGTGACCGGTATTATATGATATGATACCGATACAGAGATAGACGTAGTGAGAGCCGGGGGTAATAGTGGGGCCAAACACAAAATATTTGAGCCAGTGATAGGATTCTATCCACGTTTCTAGTACCGTATCGAATAGCTCGGAAAGGTCGAGTTCTCCCGCTGAGATTGGTCATGGCCCCAAGTTAGATAGATGCAACCCAGCCCTCAGTCGGGCGCTCCATTGGGGCCGCGATGCTTCCCTAGCCATCCTAGCAAGCTCTTGGCAGAGAGAGTGGGAGCCTGCATATAAGAACGTCTTGAGCCAATGGTCAAAATTAGATAACCCATTGATACGAGGCGCCGATAGCTGAATACTCGCTATGGGAGGGGGGAACATTGCAGCTTGCGGCCCGTGATGTTTGCTTCCGCCGGTGGTAGGTGATACGTTCCTGGAAATCTAGTACGGGTATCATAATCGGAATATGTGCAGTATGATATCATAGCTGCCGAAGCGTAACCAGATTCTAACCCTAGCACCCGTCATAGACTCCATACTCGCAAACTAAACCCGTTTACTGACACCGCACAAAGTGAACACCCAGTACCTATTTGGGAGGGAGCATCCCAGCAGTGTGGTACCAGCGATGCCATCGTCCAAATCACGATACCCCCACCCCCCCNCCCCCAAGTCAACTCGTTGTAAAACAGCTATGTACGAGTACTCGAGTACAGTACCCGAAAATCCAAAATCCGGATCGCTGTTTGTCTCAAAAATGGCAACCCCAGCCCACTCCCAACCCAAGATCTGATTGCGGATCCTCCGCTCCGCTGCATGCCCTCGACCACGGATGAGTTGCGATGCGCAGGCATTAAGGCCATCCAATAAGAATCCCCCTGCAGTGCAGTGGCCGTGTGGGCGGGCTTCGTTACCGAAGATTCCAATAACTGGTGTGGGCCAGGTATACTTGCTATAATACGAGCACGACCAGCAGGTTATGGAAAATGCACCTATATCCTCGCTTCTCTAGCTACTCATAAGTCCGCGATCTTGGGTACGCAATACCGTGACTGGCGAATACGAACTGGAGCGCATGGTACCGCATTTAGCTGGTACGGCGTCTGCGGACCCGACCTATGCTTTTGTGAGATGGGGGTTAGGTTGCCCGTGGTATTGTGGGGATATTCGGACACTGGTTCGTTGTTGGTGAGGGATAGGGCACAGCTGGTCAAGGAAGCCCATCATACAAGAACCAAAGAGAGAGGGGAGAAACTTCTTGATAGTCGTGTTTTCCACAGGAGGAGTGGGGTTGGCGGTCCTTAGGAGGTAAAAGGCTAGAGTTACCACCGGAGCCATATACATAATAAAAAGCTCACATAAAACGAATCACAAAACTCCCTGCAGGATGCAAACGTGACTCGCAACCAGGTGTATACATGAAACAGCTTCCGCAACGCCGCTCTCCGGGAACCTGCACTCACAGTCTCAGCAGCGGATCTCACAATCCGGAGAACAGAAACCGAGTGATAGATCCTGACCCTCCCCACCCCCCCACTAACCCGGAACATTCACCGCGACCCGCATGCCAACATTGCCCCACCTATGATATAAGTATGGTACCATACTCTATGCTGCAGTGGACCCTGTTACGAATATATCGTACTATGATACTATAGTCATTAAAGCTATATAAGCCTTCAGCTTCCCACAAGCTACAGTCACAATCAGCAGTATGGTAGCAGCAAAAAAAAAAAAGTTCCATCGCTAGGACAACGGAGTACTCGTACAAGTACATGGGGAACATGGTAAATACAGTACAAGCTTCCTCTCCTCTTTTTTCCGGACCTCTATTTTCGCCTTCCAATTTAGGCAGGTGGAGATGGGGGTAAACACCACCACACCCTCATGATCCTCCTCCCTCGCCCAACTTTGGGGCTTCATAGGCTTGGGGTAAGCGAGAAATTCTTGTCATTTGGGTTTAAATGAAACACGTCCCTCCTAGTAAACCGCCAGACCCCTCAGTGAGGCGGCACCCTCATGGAGGCGCGGCGCATCTTGGCATGGGTGGTGCATGTGATTCTACCTGTTATGGATGACAACTTTTATTTTTTTTCTCCTCTCTTCTCCCCACATAACAACCAATAACACAACCACCTCAGGAGAGCTTGTCTACTTCTGAGGTTCAAACTACAAATTAAGCAGCAGATTCAAAGACTCCTCTCTGGGAGCAGGAGCTCTATGAGCTCCTGCTTGCTCCCCCAAACTGTCTGCTCTTTCTTCGTCAAATACACTTGCACTTTCCACTTCAGGACCTGCAAGAAAATCTTTGCTTTCACTTTCAGCTTCCACATCAAAGGCCAAATCTTGAAGGTGTTTCTGAAACTTCTCAACCTTCTCTTGTGCCTCAGATATCTGATGTGTGAGATGTCTTTTTTCCTCTCGCAGGTTGGCGCTTGTCTTTCAGTGCTTTGGTAACTTTTCCTCCTCTTCTAACTTTTCGGTTTCCTTCCTCTTCTTTCTACATTCACCTAACTTCTTGCTTCTTATAGTAACCAAATTTGCTGCATGATAGTATTTCATCTCAGCAGTTTTACGTTCTTCAATTGATTGAGATTCACAAAAGTGAGCAATATTATCTCTGTCAATCCAAGCCCTTCCTGAAGTGGGTATTCTTGTTCGATTTGCTTCTTGTTTATGGTGAATATCCGCTAACTGTTGTTTTAGATTGTGAATTTTCCACTCCTTCTCTTCAATCTTGGTCAGAGCCCAATTAGTAGTAATAACAAACTTGCTAATGATTCCTCTTAGACCCTACTTCAGCGGATCATTTGTTGGTAGGCTCACAGGTGTAATTAGTTCCTGATTTTCGATTTCAACTCTGTTTTGCGGTACATGCAGGCTATTGATTTGTTGGACTGACAAGGCACTTAAGGATTCAGGACATGGTAGGGTTGGGTTTGGATCTAACCGGCTCGAAGTCATTAGGATTGAATAGATTATAAGTGATTTAGGGGGCAAGGCCTGAATTTTTGCGAGTACGATATTTCTGTCAATAGGAATAAGACCTGTATTGCCCAATCCACTATGAATATTACTTGGTGTGAAGGAAGCTCTTCAGGCTACGATGAGAATTTCATAAAAATTCTCTTTTGACACTCTATATTCATGTCTTTTGAAGCGCTGTGTCAGTTCCTTTTGACACTGGTGTTTATAGGGACTGGAAATGCAAATGTCAAGTCACTACAATCGATAGGTTGTATGCAGAGGTAGACAATAGGGAACAATTTTTTGTGAGATGTAGAAGTCCAGAAATTTCATGTTAACAGGACTGCTGTGTCTATCAAAAAGCAGAAGTCGATACTCATCTCTTGCTTTCTGTGCTGTGATACTTTTTTTCACAAAGTTCCGTCTTAGACAGTCTATTGCCATTTTCTCATCAGTCCATCTATTATGTGAGTACCAAAAAAGAATATCTTCTGGTATGCCTTACTTTTTTAAAGCATTCGGCTACAAACTCCTCTGCTTTGAGTATAATTGTCGGCTTTAGTGAAGTTCCATCTGTACAAACACTGTCAATAGCTGTAACAAATTCACATGTATGATCTGTACCTTATTAGTACTACTATTTCTATTTTAATAAATATAATATAAACTGAAAGCATAAATACTTTATGCACGATACTTCAATTCCCTATTCTCATGAGGATTTGTAACAACCTCTAGTAGCCTTTCTGACTGACCCAAGTCTAATAAAAATCTGACTTCATCAATACTATATGTAACCGGTATGGGTACTAGGTTATTTTATGTGTGGTTTCACAGTATCGGTTGATACTTGTATTGTTTTGTATGCTATCGGTTGATACACATACTGTTTTATGCTTAGTTTTACAGTATTGGTTGATACTTGTATTGTTTCGTATACTATTGGTTGATACACAGCTTGTTTTATCTTTGGTTTCACAGTATTATTTGATACTTGTATTGTTTTGTGTGATATCGGTTGATACACACATTGTTTTATGTTTGGTTTTAAAGTATCATTTGATACTTGTATAGTTTCGTGTACTATCGGTTGATACACACAATATTTTGGAATATTGCTCATACTGAAGATAAGCGATATGCAGTATTTAAAGACTGCTGATTCTAGCAGTGGAAACAGCAGACTTCGACAGACAGTATTCCTAATAGACTTGGTTGAACGGTTACTTCTTTGATCTCCTATTACATCCCGTTCAAAGACTCCTTTAGTAAGCAGTGCTCGCTGCTTGTTGATCAAGAAGCCATCTGCTCCTATCGTACCACTACGTAACTAGGGCCTGGCCCGAACACGTTACATTATAGGGATTTTGAGGAGTAATTTGTTACCCTTGTACGATTGATCCTAACTATATAAATCTAATTAATACATGTTTAGGTAGAAAACTAACTAGAAAAGAAAAAAATAAACAATTAAAATAAAAAATATACAACAAAATGAATTAAGAAATAAAAAAAAGTTAAAAAAAGAGATAGAGGAATACCTCGTCAAAGAAATGATTTATTAATTGCTGGTCATTTCCACAAAGGTTATGAATAAAGTCTAACTACTTAGTGAAGTGGGACTTTACTTTTGGATGTCATTGTTCAAAAGCCTCCTCCCATCGTTTTTCAAGTATCGCTTCTGGATTTCTCTTGCGCACAATAGAGGTTGCAATTTCACGCAATTGCCATACAGCCAGAGGAAATCCCGGATGGCAGCGGAAATAAGACCGGTCTATTACTACTCACCCTTCTTCTGGTAAGAGCTTTTGCCTTCTTTGGCCCTCTGTTATAGTTTCCTAACACTTGTGTTACCCACAACAGGTAGTGACCTTATTCTTCTTCTGAACTGCACTGTGCTGTGTCCAAGAGCTTCTCTAGTCTCTTGGCCCTATCATAGTATTCCCATGTAAGAATCAGTTTCTCACTAGCACCAAGAGTATCGGTCTTTTATCTTGCTAACTGGATCCGCATAGCGGATAGGTTCTTGACTCTATAGTGGATCTGCCTAGTAGCGAGGTTTGGAGTATGAAGGTTTTTGTATTGTAAAGAGTATAAAATAGTAGATAGGAAATAACCGTAGATGGTTGCAGGTAGAGCTAACCCATCTGTGAAAACCCAGCCTTTATATAGGCCTCTTCCTGCGACCCTAACCCAGCCCTGATCCTCAAGTGAGGTCAGGTGCAAAATTATTCACAATATGATATGACTCAAACGAGTCATGTACACAAAAACATAAAACATCCTATGACCTCTAATAACATCAGGTGCGAAAATATAAATCAAACGCAAGGTAAATCAAACATGTAAACAAGCCACATGACCTAATAACAAGGACATGCAAGAAAGATAAACGAGTTTGCCTTGCCGGTAAGCCTTACCGACCTGCCCAGACTCCCCCCATGACGTCGACTGTATGTCATGCGTGAAATGCAATCAAACACAACCAAGCCCCGTGACCTGCCAACAAGGTCATAGGCATGAAAACACTTTAAACATAAACCAGCCCCATGTCCTCCTAGCGAGGTCATGTACGTGAAAAGATAACTTAACTGCATGGCCTCTAAATAAGATCCTCTGCAAAACCTAGTTCTTGCTTCAGTCACCTAGCTAGCGCTTCTCTAGCCAGATCATTATATTAGCTCCCCTCTCCTACCAGCCTAATTCCTATTAGACTAGTTTGTACATTCATCTCCTACCACTTCCAATATCTGGTGGGCCGTCTTGCTCATCCACCTCTTTGTTTCTTGCAAGAGCGATTCCATGTTCTTGATTCCCTTCTCCTTCTTCCTCAACCCTTCCTGGAGTGCACTGACCTTCTGTTCTGCCAGCCCTGCCCTTACTCTTTTTGTGATTGGCTCCCTTTCCAATTGCACTCATTGTCCTTCTCCCTCCTTTCTTCTCCCTCTCTAGTTCCCTGGGTTCTGCCCTCAGGGCCTCTTCCCAATCCGTACTGTCTGCGGCCATCTTTGGAAGTCCCTCCAGGGAACTGGCTTCAGTCATGGTCGGACTTGGTTCTTTGCTCCGGCTGTGGCTTTGCGGGGATTGTTATTAGCTCATAGGGGTCTTTTGTTTTTTTCCGCCCCCTTGCCTCTCTTTGCTTCGTCCCACAAGCAGGTTCTAGGTATTCGATCAACCCCACTGGTTCAGGTTCTGGTGAGCCCAATGGGCTAGTCTTTGGTGGGGTGCAGTAGCTTCGCCGTGGCCACTAGCCTGAGCAGAACTCATGGCTTATATGTACTTGGCACTCGTCATGGAAGCATTTTGTGAAGGGTACATAGTTGTTACTTTCAGTTCTTCTGTAAGGTGTAGTGGTGGCAGGTCTGTCACCTGTATCGTTTCTGTAACGTTTTTGGTCCGGGCCCTAGTCACGTAGTGGTACGATAGGAGCAGATGGCTTATTGAGCAACACGAAGCGAGCACTGCTTGCTAAAGGAGTCTTTGAACGGGGTGTAATAGGAGATCAAAGAAGTAACCATTCAACTAAGTATATTAAGAATACTGTCTGTCGAAGTCTGCTGTCTCCATCGTGGAAATCAGCAGTTTTTAAATACAGCATATCACTTATCTCCAGTATGAGGAATATTGCAAAACAATGTATGTATCAACTGATAGCACACGAAACACTACAAGTAGCAAGCGATACTGTGAAACCAAGCATAATATAATGTGTATAGCAATCGATAGCACACGAGACAATACAAGTATCAAAGGATACTATAAAACAATGTGTATATCAAGCGATAGCACACAAAACAATACAAGTATCAAACGATACTGTGAAACCAAACATAAAATAGTGTGTGTATTAAACGATAGCGCAGGAAACAATACAAGTATCAAACGATACCGGGAAACCAAACATAAAACAACCTAGTACACGTACCAGTTAGACTGCCAAAATAAAATATCAATTTCACCAAATAAAACAACCTAATGAAATCCTAATAGCCGGTAATTCCGCTATTCTCCTGAAAGTTCACTTAGGACCCATCCTTGCCCTCATCGCTATCGTGCAACAATCTCATGTTGTCCTGCAACATCCATTCTGCACCTTCCAACCATCTTTCCAAACACTCCCCACATGGCGCTCCGTGTGTAACGACCCAACGTATATGAGCTATGGCAGACGGAACCTATACCGATACAGGTAGCCAGGGGCCGAACTGGTAGGAACCGGCAGGCAAGTAAGTACTTGACCTACGGAGACCCGATGGCCCGGGCTCCAAGAAGGAACAGAAGTGGCTGGTCAGGTAACTAGGTACCTGGGTACACCCGGGAGCGGTGTCAGCGTACTTAGGAACCTCTGAAGGGGNTCGCTTAGGTCGATCTGACTCCTGAATTTTGCTCATCCTATTCGGTTAAGAATCGGCTGTTCGTTTGGAATCGATGGACTATCCATAACTATGTTATCATTCCTCACTTTCAGGTTCATCAGGGGGCGGATCCTTCCATCTGATTTGGGTTGTACAAACATAGGTCCCACTCCGGGAACCTCCTGTCATACAATTACTCCACTCCGTAATTTCTCGTTTATCCAGTTCCGGAGTTTTTCCTTCTAGGCTTCGGGGATCGAGTATGTTGGTTGATTTCGTAGGTCAGTTGGGTTTTTTAGCCCAATGTGGGGGCTAATCTGATGCACAGGGGGTAGCGTTTCAGGGACCTTCTCCGGGAACACATCCTTGTATTCCTCCAACAATGTTGTTGTATTGGTGTCTGACACACTGGATCGGAATTCCCCGCTTGTAGGTTTACATAGCACACGTAGCTTGTTATCGGGAAATTCCACTGCCGTATCCCCACACCTGATAAGAGCATTATGTCTTTTCAGGAATGGCATTCCAATCAGGGCGTCGTACTTTGCCAAGTTCCCTACCAACATCTCCTGATTTGTCCATTTCTTTTTCC
>PYWC01000007.1:403836-461362 GCA_003182015.1 Tuber magnatum
AGTTTCTGGCATAAGATAAAACTACCTGAAAGTCTATGCGAGAAGTCTCCTACTCCAACAATCAATCCTCTCGAGACCTTAATGGAGTGAAACGTCTGGCTTATTGATATTAAGTTTTACCATCTACTTTACTCTTACATCTGGGTGAACTTTTGGCGATAAGTTTGAAGTTGTTTGGTGCGGTCGCAACCTTGGGATCCATCTTCCTAGGGGTGCCCCCGTTACACCGTGCACAAAGCAACCTGACTCCCAGTAGTGTGGCAGGTCCACGAAGCTTTGTACTATCCGGTCCTCCCATTTCCCCGCCGCGACATCAATTTTTCCGCAATCCTCTCAGTGATCATTGTAGAATATTTTCCAGTATGCGCTTAGTAGGATGATTTCTCTGTAAAGCAGGTATTCTAAGATGAGGTCTCATCCCTTTATGCTGACTTCTGCGTAGCTCGACATTTTGTTTCTTTCGTGCAAGTATAAGGTTTGTAAGAAGGTAAAGGTTTGGAGGTCTGGTAGTCTGGTCTGTTTTCTTTAGTGGGTTAGAGGGATGGTGGGTGGTCTTTATGTTTCGGTGGTGATCTCGCTTAGGTGTTGGCCTTGCTTAGGGGTCGGCCTCGCTTAGGTCTTCAGTGGAAGGGGGGTGCTGTTTGATATCGGTTTCTTCCGTCTCCATGCAACTATCACATTTTTCTGTGCTCAGGTAGCACCCGCTACCGAACCGGAAAACATCTGACACTGTTCCTCCCCACATTCGTCCTGTGGATTCTGTTGGTATTTCTAAGCATTTGTTGCAGATGTGTATGAATAGTCAGTGCGTAAGGTATTGTCTAGGGATAATATCACGGTTCACCAACAGTCCCATTAACTGATGGAGCAGTCTTCAAGGTACTTGCTCATAGTTTGACTTCGTAAGGCTGTTGGATGGTGTGTTTTTTCCTTTCGTTATTGTCAGTACTCAGCATGGGCCAGCCGGGCTAGGTATGCTGCTTCACCTTTCGTTACCTGATTTTCATCTTCGCTGCTTTCAAAATTGCTCTCAAAGTGGGCTGACTGGAATCCGTCCTATATCCCTTGGTCCATGTCTGGACGCACGTGTTGGATTTCTGGCAGTGTTGGGCTCCATGCCACCGTCATATGGTTTATCGTAGGGGGTAACACATCCTCTGGTTTGTTGTCTTCCCACCCTTGAATAACCAATTCCAGCGCATTTTCCAATCCTCCAAGGGGTTCCCAGCTATTCTCTGTTTCAGGGTACCTTACCCATTGCACTAGGAATTGGTCACAGTCATACCGTCTTCTATGGGCTCGTATAGTTTCCACTTCCGATTCCGGTTTCTCATTAACCACAATCGGGCGTGGTTTTGCTTGGCTCCTCTCAGGGAAGGAGATATCGTCATTAGGGAGGTATCTTTTCACAGTGGATGCATGGAATGTCGCTTGTTGGTTTCCGTACATTCTGCCATCCATTTCTACTGTGTAATTTTGTCTATACCCGTCATATCCGATTATCTTGAATGGTCCACGCCACCATAGTTGCAATTTCTTGCTAAGTCCCAACTCCGTTGGGAATAAACTTCCCTACAGCAGCAACAGATTACCCTTTCCTATCGGTATATGGTGTCTGCCTCGTTTTGCTGCCATTCTCATGCTTCTAAATTGCGCTAATTTAATCGCATTGAATGCCGTGTTCCGGATTGCTTGATCCCTGTTTAACAATTCGTCGGCAGCCCATACTGCAGAGTTGTTGAAGTTCACTAGGGGAAGTAGTGGGTAATTCTTTCCAAAAATAGCCTTATATGGTAACATACCGAGAGTTTCTGACCATTCTGGATTCAATTATGCTCCTGTCTCTAGTATGGCATCAAACCAATTGTTTTGTCTTGCATTGACTAGGTTTCGGAGAGCTATCTTCAATTCTCGAATCTTTCTTTCGACTTGTCTATTTGTTTCATGATGGCCTGGTGCCGCTGTGATATGCTCAATGCCTAACGATCGGCATTGTTGTCTCCATACATGTGACTCAAGGCGTGGGTCCGCATCGCTTGCTAGAGATATTGAGTGGCCATGGGTTGTAAATATTTTGTTGCGTAGAAGTTCCCAGGTTGTTATTGCTGTTACTTGCTTAGTTGTAGGTATGAGCCACATGAATCCTGAAAACCTGTCCATCGCAACCAGGATTGTGTCTTATCCCCATGAATTGTGGAAGGGTCCCGCAAAGTCAATGGCTATTGATTCGAAAGTTTCTGACGGCAGGTCCATTGTCTGAGCCTTCCCTTCTGGCAATTTTCTGGGCTTCTTATTTATTTGGCATATGTGGCATTGGGTTATATACGTTTTAAAGTCATTTCGCATTTCAGGCCAGAATAGGTACTTGGTTGCGTACCGTAAGTTTCGTTCAACACCGTGATGGGCTTTATTGTGGATTTCGCTAAGGACATATTCTCTTAATGTCGTGTTCCTGTATGTAGAACCTTTTAGGATATACAGGTAGTCTTCCCTGTATCAGCTTTTTGCGTATAGCATTCAGTTTGCAACCTTGTAGGAGGACAGGTCTCCTGTGGAGTCCATATTCTCATTGACCTTTTTCCAAATTGGCTGTTTTCGGTATGCTGCGATCATGTGTGCTCGGAACGTTCCAATCATGTCCTCGATTGTTTGTAAGATGTCGCGTTTGTCTTCCATCTCCCTTCCACTGGTTGTCTCAGGGAGGTCCTCCTTCACGTTGTCTTCCAAGACATCATATAGCCCGCGCCGATATTCTGTCATCGTCGTGGGCATTGCTCAGACTATTGTCCCATTGGTAAGGTTCTCTAGCCACTCTGCTCGTCTAATCGGTGGTGGGCTATCAGGTTCTGGCATTCGGAAAGCCGCTATGGTCGTGGCTGTAAGGTTCTCTACTGGATCTGGCTCTGGCATTTGGAATGCCGGGGCTTCCGGGTTTAGCAGTGCCGGAATCATATAAGATCTGGGCGTCGACTGGGCAAGGGTGGACGGTCCTTCTCCAGCTCTTGTTGGTCTTCTGCCCACCGTTTGTTGACATTCCCAGTACTTGATTTCCGGGGACTCCGCAGGGCTCAGGTCGATTTCTGTACTTGGGGGGCTTGGTCCTTCACTAAGCGGGTGAGGGGTCGATTTTCCCCGTCGTCTAGCATGGTTGTTGATGAATTTGATCACGGTTTGATGATACGAGCAATGATCCACGTAACAGTGTGAGTAGTGTAACACCCTATATTGGAGTTCTTCCAGTGGCGTACTTCGCAGGGTACACTGGTGACCATAATCGTTTCCTGCACTGATCGAGCAGGGGCTTTCCGGTGGTACAGGGGCCTCCTTGGGGTACTCAGTATAGAAGTAAGGAGGGGAAGTAGGGAAGAACTCATACATGGGCTCCTTTGTGTTTGATTCTTACTCGTAGACCTTGTTATCCGAGATGTCATCCGATTTCTTCCTATAATCGTGGACAGAGGGTGGGTTCAAGCCTGATTCTCCTTTGTCTATCTGGGAAAGGGCATCAGCTAAATAGTTTGTGCTTCCTGGTGAGTAGACTATTTTCGCGTCATATTTTACCAAGGCATTTAGCCATCCCACTTGCTTTCTGCTTGGCTTCTTTGCCGTTCGTAGATGTGTCAAGGGTTGGTGGTCTGTAACTATTGTAAAGGAATTTCCCATTAGTATATTGTGGAACCGATTAAGCACTTCCACTATTGCTATGGCCTCTTTATCAGTGGTCCCATAGTTCATCTATGCAACAGGGGCACACCTAGGATGATGGATCCCAAGGTTGCGACCGCACCAAACAACTTCAAAGTTATCGGCAAAAGTTCACAACCAATGTAAGAGTAAAGTAAACAGTGAAACTTAATTTCGTTGAGCCAGAGGCTTCACTCAATTAAGGTCTCGAGAGGATTGATTGTTGGAGTAGGAGAGTTTTATCTTATGCCTGAAACTCCCCCATCAGTTTACTCCAACCATTCGAGCACACCCTTTTGCGCTAAGGGTGGACCGACACGTCTCCTGGGACACCCTTTGGGCATGCATGTGTCGACACACTCTAGTTGGCGTTCACCTTATGCGGTTATTGTTTCTGCATTGCATTTCCATTTTGCCCGCCGGAGTGAAAACCTCTGCGCATCGGTGTCTTGCCAGTGGCTAACAGTTAAGACACCTTATCAACTAGACTATCTATGACACCCTTCCCATATGCATTGATCTCTACTTGACTCCGGAGGCTACCATGAGCGGTTTACCTATTCCGTATTTATGGGTCTCGGGGTTCCGGTGTCTTCCGCAGGACACGGCAGTCCGGAAGTGATCCAATGGGTGCTACCCATGACCACTACCTCGGATCTACCTTACCTGTGGTATGAATCATGCTTTTAGTGTCTCTGCACGTCCCTTTCAGAGCCTATAGCGTTGGAAGCCCTTTTGGCCTTGGTAGGTGTAAAACTTTCCCAGTCGCCCCGGCACCAGCCGGGACTTCCTGTGGGACCCCCACGGTTAACACCTGTTACTTCCATCAGTTTTGGTCCATTTTACTCCGAACAACTTGGAGGAGGTACTCCACCTTCCACCCTATGCCCCCTTGTATATCCTGCCGACAGCCTATGGTCGACCGGACGGCAGTGACGTATACGCTGTTCCTAGTATGTCTCCAAAGATTCCTCTTTGCTACACTGCACACAACTACACAACCGTTTGCCCATGACATCCGGACCTCCAGGCGGAGCCAGAGGGCTATGATAGAAATAATGTCTCCAATATACAGCTTCATCGAAGCTACGTAGCTCGCCCAATAGCATCCCCCGGAATCCCAGATTCCAGTATTATGCATGGCTTTGCGTGACCAACCTTCTAGTCGATTTTCCCGAACTCCCCGAGGGACTTTGTACTGAAAGGCAGGGTAACTCAGGACTTTGGGCAGGGTAACCCAAGCCCCAGGGCAGGGTAACCTTGTCCAGCGGACAAGATAACTTTTCCCTGTTACCTAGTCTATCCCGTCGCTGGCAATAGACATTTCTGACCTGTTTCAAGTTACCTGGCCTAGCTGAGCAACTGCCTCTTCAGAAGTCCCTAAATACGCTGACACCGCTCCCGGGTGTATCCAGCTGCCTAAGTTCGTGACCAGCCAATTCTGTTCATTCCCGGAGCCGGGGCCATCGGGTCTCTGTAGGTTAGATGCTCGCTTGCCTGCCAGTTCCTACCAGTTCGCCTCCTGGCTACCTGTATGGGTCTAGGTTCTGTCTGCCATAGCTCATGTATGCTGGGTCATTACAATCTGTGCGTTGGTGAACTTCCTGCTATGTAACGCGGCTGGTCACGCCGTCTCATAAGTGGCTCCCTGTCCCACCCCTGCTTCAATGTCTAAATCGGAGGCGTCCATAATCAGCCAAATTGGTTCCTTGCCTCGTATGTTTATTGGTCGCATGACTTGGTGATCCATAATTCGCTTTCTGAACATATCGAATGTGGTCTGGTGGGTTGTTGTCCATATGAATTCGGCATTTCCTATTAAGTCGGTTAATGGTGCTGTCAACGTTGCATGGTGTGGGAGAAACTGGGCCACATAATTCACTATTCCTAGGAATTATTGCAATTCTTTCCTGCTTTTTGATGTCTCCCATGCTGCAATGCATCGTATTTTCTGGGGGGAGGCATGGATTCCCTCGTTGTCCACTATGTGTCCTAATACTTCCAGTTTATCCGCGAAACGTACGGACTTCCTTTTGCGTACATAGCCTTTTGCTTTTCTGAGTCAATCACATATTTGGCCTATGTGTTTCTCATGTTCCTCTGATGTGTCTGAGAATATGAGAATATGACCTATGTATACCCATACAAAATGATGTAAATATTCGCTTAGGAGGTCCTCCATTATCCGCATAAATGTTGCTGGTGCATTCATGTCTCCTTGTAGCATTACTTTGCTCACAAATCCTCCGAATGGGGTTTTGAATGAGTTGAACTTAACACTGTCCTTGTCCACCCGTGTTTGGAAGTATGCGTCGCTTAGGTCGATCTGACTCCTGAATTTTGCTCATCCTATTCGGTTAAGAATCGGCTGTTCGTTTGGAATCGATGGACTATCCATAACTATGTTATCATTCCTCACTTTCAGGTTCATCAGGGGGCGGATCCTTCCATCTGATTTGGGTTGTACAAACATAGGTCCCACTCCGGGAACCTCCTGTCATACAATTACTCCACTCCGTAATTTCTCGTTTATCCAGTTCCGGAGTTTTTCCTTCTAGGCTTCGGGGATCGAGTATGTTGGTTGATTTCGTAGGTCAGTTGGGTTTTTTAGCCCAATGTGGGGGCTAATCTGATGCACAGGGGGTAGCGTTTCAGGGACCTTCTCCGGGAACACATCCTTGTATTCCTCCAACAATGTTGTTGTATTGGTGTCTGACACACTGGATCGGAATTCCCCGCTTGTAGGTTTACATAGCACACGTAGCTTGTTATCGGGAAATTCCACTGCCGTATCCCCACACCTGATAAGAGCATTATGTCTTTTCAGGAATGGCATTCCAATCAGGGCGTCGTACTTTGCCAAGTTCCCTACCAACATCTCCTGATTTGTCCATTTCTTTTTCCCGATTCCTATGGTCAGCCCAAATTTCTTGTGGCTTGAAGAGCTGGATCCTTTCAGAGCCATATTGACTGTTGTTGGTTGGGGTAGAGGTTCCATAGGGATGCCATGGGTAGAGATAAAGGTGGCGCTAATTACGTCACAGCCGATTGTTCCCGTGTTGAATAGTACCTTTACTAGGTGGCCTTCTATGTGAATCATTGCTTCACGAGCGTCACGCGACATGACTGCCAATGTTGGTTGCATTTGGAGGCTTTCCATTTCCACTGAGTTAATTTCCACTTCGTCATATTCAGTTGCTTCCATGTACCTAGTGTTTGCCTCTCACTTAGCGGCCTTTCCTTTTCCTTTTTTCCAATAGAAGTGCTTTGCATTGTGCCTCTTTTTCCTGCATTCAAAACACATGTTTTTCCCACGTCGTTTCTGCTTCTCGTCCTTTTTTTCCTTTGAACCTGTGCGCTATGGTTTATCCTTTTTTGTATTATCCCGCGATGATGATCCTTTGCTGTTCTTTCTGCTGCAGTATGTGGGTTCGGTCAACTCCTGTTTCATACAGGATAGCATCCTTCCATTCGGCCCGCTTGAGTCTCTTTTCAAAGGAATCACCCTACTCCTATGGGGGTTCTACCTCCAGGCGTAGTCGGGGATGCATTGCCTCATACAATCTTTGTTGCAGCGTATACTGAGACACCGTCCCGGTAGGCAATCATCCATGATACGTTACGAGATCCGTCGCGACCACAGTTGTTCTTTCTATTTTGCCATTTCATACTTGCTGGATATCCTTGAACCTTTTCTATAGTTCTTCCGTGTTTTGTAAGGATTGGAATCTTTCTCTCAAGTATTTTATCTGGGTCATTCCTCGGATTTTGTCCCCACTGTCTTAGTGGTTTCATTGCTTGATGGTATGCTTTCTCTGCCTTTCCAGTACAGAAGCTTCCAAAGTATGCCCCGCTTCCTTCCGTAGTTATGTCCACTCCGTGTAGGGCTAGGTATTAAGAAGTTGTTACAACCCACCGGTCAAATACTGCAGGTTTTAAGTTGTCCTTTTCGCCCGAGAATGAGGGTGACAGTGGGAGTTTAATTTTAGGTCCTGTTCGCCTGACCCCTGGGCCAGACGGCCCACCAGATTCACCTTCGGACATATTGTGTTTGGACTCTTCGTCACTTGCGCTGTCGGCTGACAAGCTTTCTGGAGAGTCACTGGGGGATTTGTCCGGTGGCTGTCTTACTACCGAGTGATTTGATGCTTCTTCTTCGTCTTCTTCCTTCTTTGGTGTCCCAACAGGTGTGCTGTCTTTCTTCGGTGGTTGCGCCAGTCCCTTTCCTTTACGGGGGGCTGAGGGAAAATAGCCCAGGAAGGATGGTTGCTGCCTTTGCTAATTCGTCAGTCGATTCGCTAAAGGTCTTCTTGGCCAAGCCTTGCGCTAGTTGACGTTCTGCTTTGTCGATCGAGAAATCGCCCTTAGGCCCTTTCGGTTTCTTGGGTTGCCTTTTCTTGGTAAGGCCTTCTCGTGGGACCTGCTTCCCACTTCGAGTCTCCAGTGACTCAATTGTGTCGTGTTGGCAGAGCCGAACCTTTCTTGGTTCTACCGATCCCTGATACTAGGTTCCCGGTTGGACTTTCGTAGGTTCATCACACCAAGTCCCCGCAGGTTTCGTAACCACTTGCTGAGATTAAAAAAATGTAATATGTTCGGGCCGGGCCCTAGTCACGTAGTGGTACGATAGGAGCAGATAGCTTCTTGATCAACAAGAAGTAAGTGCTGCTTACTAAACGAGTCTTCGAACGGGGTGTAATAGGAGATCAAAGAAGTAACCGTTCAACCAAGCATATTAAGAATACTGTCTGTCGAAGTTTGCAGTCTCTATCGTGGGAATCAGCGGTCTTTAAATACGGCATATCAATTATCTCCAGTAGGAGAGATATTGCAAAACAATATGTGTATCAACCGCTAGCACACGAAACACTACAAGTATCAAGCGATACCGTGAAACCAAACATAAAACAATATGTGTATCAATCGATAGCACACGAAACAATACAGGTATGAAACGATACCATAAAATAATCTGTGTATCAATCGATAGCACATGAAACAATACAAGTATCAAACGATACCATGAAATCAAACATAAAACAATGTTTGTACCAATCAATAGCACACAAAACAATACAAGTATCAAATGATACAGTGAAAGGAAACATAAAACAACCTAGTACCCGTACCGGTTACACATTCGTCATTGCTTTGTTCTTCCTTAATCTTTCTTTCGTACTCCCGGCTTGTTGGAGTAACGTTCATGGAAGCGTTGAATTGCTCTCAGTGCATGGTTAAAGTTTGTGGCGAGGTACCACTCTCTGTTATGTTCTGGCAGGATATCGGTCTACTTGGCACCGTACTGCAGTGGGCCGTAGTACAAGCCAGAGTCGATTATCTTGGCAAATTCATATTTGTCTTCTCCCTCTACATAAATGGTGAGAGGGGCAAGTTTTTTCTGCGCAGGAAAAGAGTTTTCTTGATAGAGTTCGAGGAGGCTTGTATGGAATGTTGGATGATTCGGCTTTAGCAAGACAGGGAGGGCAAATTTATACACTCATGATCCGACCTGTTCAATTTTCTTGAATGGTCCAAGTTTCCTCTAGTCCAACTTCTTGGAAGATCTTTGTAGTCCAGATATTGCGTAGTATCAACCACAACCTGTCGCTAACTGTAAGGTTTAGGTCAGACTTCCAGTGCTTGTCACTCTTTCCCTTCTGACTAATAAGCGCTAGAGTCATTTCATCTCCTGACATGTCGCGTATCTTTATCATAATGTTGGCTTGCATTATCTTTCTCAGCACTTGGTATTGTGCTGGATCAAACAACAAGTCATATCCATAATTTGCAAATAAGAGTGTCGCCTTTATTGTCTCTTATCATCCCTTGTTGTATGCGAATTCTGCCATGGGTAGGAATTCTGTCCAATCGCTTTGTTGGTAATTGACATAGGCCCGCAGATATTGTTCTAAAATTGCATTCATTCGTTCGGTCTCGCCATCCGTTTATGGATGGAAGGCCATGCTCAAGTATTGGCTAACGCTTAACTGTTGCGTAATCTCTTTCTATACTTCTGATATGAAGAGAGATCCACTATTAGAAGTAATATCTTTTGGTAGACTGTGCAGTCTAAAGACTTAGTCTTTAAAAAAATTGAAGAATTCTGGTACCATCATATTCGCTCTATATCGTATAAAGTGTGCCATTTTCATAAGTCGGTCGATAACAACCCATGTGGCAACATGACTGCTCCATTTGGGTGGTCTTGTGATGGAATCTATCACAATGGATTGCTATGGTCTTCCAGGAGTTTCAAGCAGTTTGAGCAGCTGGTAGGGTGCATGTTTAACTGTTTTTGTTTATTGATATGTGTTGCAATTCTTTACATATCTTTTAATATCGTCATGCATTGACATCCAGTAGTGTGACCGTAGAATCAATGCTGCCATCTTTGCTACTACGCCATGTCCTACTTGTAGGATGTCATGATTCCTTCTTATCGTTTCCATTCGTAAGGCTGCCTTGTCCAGGAGCCTTATCTTGTTATCGTACCATAGGTAGCCATTCTCTTCCCGGCATAGCCTAAGGGCTACGTTCTTCATTTGTTTTAGGCCTCCTGTCAAGCTATTCTTAATCTCGTTAATTTCTCGCTCACTTCCTATACTTCTTCTTATCCATCCTTCTTATCATTGGACATTGATCATGGTAAGGGTTACTTCGTTCAGGGATTTGTATCCACTGTCCTCCTCTTCTTCTTTTGGGAAATACATTTCTTTTGGAAGAAGCATTCTTTGTCATTGCGAGCATGTTTCTTGTTTATCAGACAAGTCTTCCATCCTTCATGTCAATACGTCTGGCTTTCCTCCTTCATTACCTAGTTAGTATTCAATTTGGAGATGGTATTGGCTTAATATTTCACTCTATCTGATTTGACGTCGGTTGAGTTTCTTGGTAGTAGTAAGGACTAGTAGTTTCTTGTGGTCTGTGATGACACGGATCACGCGTTGACTTCCAAATGTCTGGTTCCACCAATGCCTAATTGCTTGAACAATGGCTAAGAGTTCCTTGTCATGAATGTCATAGTATTGCTCTGCCTTTGATATTGTTTTTGATTAAAACATGACTGGTCTCCGCAATCCGTCTTCGCCTTGTTGTGAAACAATACCAGAGCATATGTAGTTGGATGCCTCCATCTCCATCATGATGGGCAGTAAGAGGTTAAAATGCCATAATATCGGTGTCATAGTAAGTTGCTTTCTCATATCGTAGAATACTTGTTGTTGTTTCTCTCCCTCTTCCCATTTGATTTCTTTCTTTGTTATATCATAGAAGGGCCTAACCACTTGGCTAAATCTCTCAATGAATCCTCAGTAGAAGTTGCAGAAGCCCATGAAGCTTTATACTTCTTTCACACTCTTGGCTGCCTTCCAGTCATTGATAGCCACTGTTTTGACTGGATCGGCTCATATTCCTGCAGGGTTGACAATAAATCCTGGGTATGCGACTTTATCAGTATAGAAGTCGCATTTTGAAGGCTTTAGTTTGACCTTGGCTTCTCGCAATACCTGCAGAACATTCCAGATATCTCAGTGGTGTTGCCCTATGTTGTCTGAATAGATGAGTATATTATCTAGGTAGACGATACAATATATGTCCAGGTACTTGCTCAACTTGAAGTTGATCCACTATTGCAATGTTGCTGGTGCATTGGATAATCCAAAGGGCATGACTAAATATTGGAATAGTCTGTATCGCATCCTGAAAGCCGTTTTCCACTTGTCTTCATTGCCTATCCTCATGTTGCGATATGCATCTTTGATATCCAACTTCTTATAGTGTTTAGCCCTTCATAGTCGGTTCAACGCTTTGTCGATCAATGGTATAGAGTAACTGTCATTTCGTGATACCATGTTTAGCCTCCAGAAATCCACAGAGAGTCTCAGTTTCCCATCTTTCTTCTTAATGAATAGGATGGGCGCCCCCGCTGAGAAGGACCATAGTCTGATCCACTGCCTTGCCAGATTCTGTTGGAGGTATTCTCTTGGTGCCTTCAATTCCGCTGCTCTTAACAGGTAGAGTTTCATGAAGTGTGCTGCCTTTCCTTCCTCTAGCTTGATCTAGTAATCTATGCTCTTATGTTCAGGAAGATCCATTCTTTCATTTTCTTTGAATATGTTGAGGTAGCCGTGATATCATTGCGGGACCAGTTGCCACAGGGTTATTTTCTTCTTCTTGGCATCTTCCTGTACCACGGGTCATGTGCTAAGTGTTAAGGCTTTCGGCGATTGTTGGCCCATCTTCTTCATTATCCCATTTAAGGGTTCCGATCCGTTCCCCTCTCTGGTAGATTTGACTGAAGGGCTTCAGAAATATGAAAGATATACTTCGGAGTTTCCCTTGTAACGACCCAGCATACATGGGCTATGGCAGACGGAACATATAGGCATACAGGGAGCCAGGAGGCAAACTGGTAGGAACCAGCAGGCAGGTAAGTACTTGACCTGCGGAGACCCGATGGCCCAGGCTCTGAGAATGAACAGAATTGACTGGTCAGGGACTTAGGTACCTGGATACAAACGGGAGCGGTGTCAGCGTACTTAGGGATGTTTGCAGGAGCAGTTGCTCAGCAAGGCCAGGTAACTGGAGAAAGGTCAGAAGTGTCTATCTCCGGCAACGGGATAGACAGGGTAACAGGGAAAAGTTATCTTGTCCACTGGTCAGGTTACCCTACCCTCAGGATCAGGTTACCCTGTCCTGGGGCTTGGGTTACCCTGCCCAAGGGCCTGAGTTACCCTACCTTTCAATACGACGTTCCACGGGGAGTTCGGGAGAAATGACTAGAATGTTTGTCACACGAAGCCATGCATGATACTGGAATCTAAGGTTCTGGGGGATGCTAGTGGGTGAGCTACGTAGCTTCGAGGAAGCTGTAAATTGAAAACGTTATTCCTATCATACCCCTCCGGCCCCGCCTTGAGGCCCGGATGTCATGGGCAAATGGTTGTGTAGTCGTGTACAGTCTAGCAAAGAGGAATCTTTGCAGACATGCTTGCAACACTGTATATGTCGCTACCGTCCGGTCGACCGTATGCTGTTCGCAGGATATATTGGGGGCATAGGGTGGAAGGTGGAGTACCTCCTCCAAGTTGTTCAGAGTAGAACGGACCAAAACTGATGGAGTTAACGGGTGTTATCCGTGGGGGTCCGGAAGGTAGTCCCAGGTGGTACCGGGGCGACTAGTTGAGTTTTGCACCTACCAAGCCTGAACATGCGCCCAATGCTATAGGCTCTGAAAGGGAAGTGCAGAGACACTAAAAGCATGGTTCCTACTACAGGTAAGGTAGATCTAAGGTAGTGGTCATGGGTAGCACCCATTGGATCCCCCCCGGACTACCGTGCCCTGCGAAAGACACCAGAAGCCCAAGACCTGTAAATAGTAGATAGATAAACTGCTCACGGGAGCCTCCGAAGTCAAGTAGAGATCAATGCATATGGGAAGGGTGTCATAGATAGTGTAGTTCATGAGGTGCCTTGACTGTTAGCCACTGGCAAGACACCAATGCGCAGAAGTTTTCACTCCGGCAGGCAAAATGGAAATGCACCGCAGAAACGATAACCGTATAAGGTGAACGCCGACTAGAGTGTGTCGACACATGCATGCCCTAAAGGTGTGCCAGGAGACGTGTCGGACCACCCTTAGCGGAGAAGGGTGTACTCGAATGGTCAGAGTAAACTGATGGGGGAGTTTCTGGCATAAGATAAAACTACCTGAAAGTTTATGTGAGAACTCGCCTACTCCAACCATCAATCCTCTCGAGACCTTAATTGAATGAAGCGTCAGGCTTAACGATATTAAGTTTTACCATTTACTTTACTCTTACACCTGTGTTGACTTTTGGTGATAAGTTTGAAGTTGTTTGGTACAGTCGCAACCTTTCGATCCATCTTCCTAGGGGTGCCCCCATTACATCCCTTCCGTTATTTCAGTGGGGGTGTTGTTGTTTGGGGTTCCTCATCTGCTGCTTCTGAATCCTTCCTCCTCCCTTTTTGTCTTCTCCAGGTCTCGGACTCCATAGAGCTCCCTGGTATTAATATTTTCGATAATTATTTTGGCTATCCCATAGTCTTTTTGGATTGTACAGTTCTTATCTTTCTGGTTTATTAATAGGACTTGTACCTCACTCCTATAGTCTGCGTCAATCACTCTGGCACCTGTGGTAATGCCATGTTGGGTAGCCATACTACTGCGCAGAGCGATTCTTGCATAGGTGCCATTGGGAAGCCCTACCGCAATTCCTGTTGGTATTATTATTTGTCCCCGGGCAATGACTAACGTGTCTTCTGTGCTGTACAGGTTGTGACCTGCAGCTTTTGTGGATCCTCATGTTGGTTTCTTGGCATTCCAGTGTAACATTTCTACTCTTATACCTTCGTCATAGGGGATCGCTTCTGTGTGCTTGGTGTCCATATAGACGATTTGTGTGATCAGGTTTTCTCTTATTGCTTGTTTTTCAGAGATCATTTCGATCGCTGGTGAAGTTTCTAGGCACAACTACATGCATAATTTGCTGATGAAGTTGATTTGGCCTTTTTCCCAATTGATGTTCAGATTGTGTCGTTTTAGCCAAGGCATTCCTAGTATGGCATTACGCTTTTGCAAATGCGCTACTTGGAATGTCATGGCTTCGTGATGTGACTCTATCTCCATTACGGCTTGTGCCATATGGGTGATTGGCCCTGCTTTGCTCTTCTCCCCATTGACCCCATATATGTCTCTTAGTTTCTTTATCTTTTTCAGTGGTAATCTAGGGGTTTCGCAGAAATCTCAGTTGATGAAATCCCCGCTTGCTCCTGGATCAAGCATCTCATTTGTCTCGGTCTCTCTATTCGTTGTGCATAGTTTTATCTTAATCATAAGTTATTCGTTGTCGTTATCGTAACTGTTAATTTTGTTCATTACTTTCTTCTTGTTTTTCTTTATTAATATATGTACGATGCCGCTGGGTTTGCCTTGTCTGTCGTCCTGCAGACCACTCTTTGCAGTAGACTGTATTCGTTTAAAGTCCCCCGCCTATCTGTCCTCCCCATAGTGTCTATCCTGCAGTGATTTGTTCCCCTTCATCGATAGTCTTTGATGAAATGCCCCGTCAATCCGCATCGAGGGCATGCATTCTTCTTTCTTCTCTTCTGGTATTCCTAGTCAGACAGCTTTTGGAATGTTCAGTTTCTTCTTCCTGTCACATCCAGGTCCATGGGGTCTCTGGCAGGTACTGGTCGCAGCGAATTTGTCAGCCAGTAGGTGCTGTTATTGTTGTGTAGTAGGGTCTGATGGGTTGTCCCTGTCGCCCTGTTTTGAACATGTCTGACCAGGTTGATCTTGGCTTCCTGGTCAATGGCCCACACCGTAAAGTAATCAGCCGACTGCTAGGCATTATGCGAGTCCTCCAGGCTTCTTCCAGCTTTTCGTTGGTGCCACCCAATAGATGGCAGTACTCCGTATCCTCATCATATCCCACCTCCACTACTATCATGAGGAACTTATACCAGAAGTCAAAGCAGTTGCTTTTTCCTTGTTCCATATTTTCCAGTTTGAGTCTTACCGTCTTCTTGGCATTCCTGTCTCTAAACTGGGTGTGCAGGACTTCCTTGAACTCCTCTCACGAGGCCCGTATCTGGTCTCGTTTGCCTTCCACATATGGCATTATCGATTGCCCCATGGCTTCCCTTAAGAGGGACTCTACATAGTTCACCTTGGTCCTATCCTTTTCTTCCCTGTACCCGTTTACCTTGAAGTACTATTTCAACTGGTATACGTACTGTCTCAACCTCTTATGATATCCCTCGCAGAGGTCCTGCGCTCTTGCTTTCACTCTCGATTCCGGGTGGGCATTGATTGCCCCTAGGAATCTCATCATCCGGTCTTCGTCCATTATGAGGTCCTGTGTAGTAGACCCTGTCGGAGGTGCTGAGGTTGCCACGGTAGCTATTCCCTATGGTCATAGTGTTCCCTAAGAGGAACTACCTTAGGGTGGGGTTTGTTCTTGTGTGACTGGGCTTGCAGCTCATGAGGGCTGGCTTGCTGCTTCGCCTAGTGCATCTTGTACCTATTTTAGGTCGAGGGTGTCATCTGTGAGATCAATATCTCCTTCATTATCTTGGGTGAACTCCGGGTTCCTTGAACTTGGCAGCATGTTGTTATTAGATATCACAGAACACACAACCAAATGTAACTGTTTCTCACTACTTGTGTTCCTCGCGACAGGTAATGACCTTATTCTTCTTCCGCACTGCACTCCACTGTTTTCAAGAGCTCCTCTAATCTCTTAGTCCTATCTTCGTATTCCCACATAAGAATCAGTTTCTCACCAGGACCAAGAGTATCGGTCTTTTATCTTGCTAACTGGATCCATGTCGCAGATAGGTTCTTGACTCCATAGCAGATCCACCTAGCAGACAGGTTTGGAGTATAAAGGTTTTTATATTATAGAGAGCATAAAATAGTAGATAGGAAATAACAGTAGATGGTTGTGCGAAGAGCTAACCCATCTGTGAAAACCCGGCCTTTATATAGGCCTCTTTCCGCAACCCTAACCCAACCCTGATCCTCAAGCAAGGTCAGGTGCGAAATTATTTATAACCTCATACGACTCAAACAAGTCATGTGCGTAAAAACATAAAACATCCCATAACCTCTAATAACACCATGTGCGAAAATATAAATCAAATGCAATATAAATAAAACGTATAAACAAGCCACATGATCTACTAACAAGGTCACGTGTAAAATATAAGCGAGTCTACCTTGCTGGTAAGCCTTACCGACCTGCCTAGACTCTCCCCATGACGTTAACTATATATCATGTACGAAATGCAATCAAACATAACCAAGCCCATGATCTGCTAACAAGATTATGTGCATGAAACACTTTAAACATAAACAAGCCCCATGTCCTGCTAATGTGGTCATGTGCGTCAAAGGATAACTTAACTGCATGGCCTCTAAATAAGGTCATGTGCGAAACCTGGTTCTTGCTTCAGTCACCTGGCTAGCGCTCCTCTAGCCAGATCATAACACCCTCCTCGTTACTCTTCTTTCTTCCCTTCCAATGATGTATAATGGTATTGGGAGCTGCTCCTACCATTCTGATGGCAACAGTGAGGCTTGGGGCAGTTCCGATCAAGGCCATCTTGATAGCCATTTGTTCTCAAACAGGGGTAGGAATTGTTGAGTCTTTTGATCCCATTATCAGAGTATATGGTATGAAATAGAAAGATGAATTTTCTTGATTCTGTCAATGTTGTTCAAGATGATATGACGAAATTCACTTTACTACTTTCACTTGACTAACTATTTTGGCTTGACTAACTACTCTCAAATACCAAGATATGCTGTGCCTTGCTGGGGGTGTTACCTCTTAGAGGGGTCTGGCGGTTTATCAGGCACTTATTGTCTCTACCAGGTGTTGGACTTTAAATATGCCTTCTCCCCCCCATTGTGGTGGTCCTTCACTTAACTACTTGGGTATGAACTTCTCTTGTCCCCCTTCCCCTGCTGGCAATTTTTGGCCCTGTGTACGGTCGGACTTTCGACATAACGATGGCTGGCATGTCTAGCAACATGTGGTCAGTATAGCACTCCCTCAGGCTGTACCCCTACTTAACCTGTCCATGACGAATTTCTCTGAGAGGTCTGGCATACCTGAGCTGGTGTCCCTGCCATGAACTCGATTGACAATTTTTATTGCCCGTTAACTACCATGCCCCCCAGGAAACTATGGGTATTGCAAAAACAGGTATATTATTGTTCTTTTCAGGGAGGTTTCTTTTATTAGAATTTGGTTTCTTTTGTTAAATGAGGTACTATGGGTGGGGTTTTCTTGCTTGCTTCCCGCCTTCATAGGTTGGGTTGTCTACTTGTTGGTACCCTTCTTTATGTGGGATGTGCCGTTGGTCCCAGACCAGAAAGACTTGGGGTGGCTTGTTTTTCCCTTGGCTAGCGCTAGGAGGTTTTTGACCGACATACCTAAGGGTTAAATTGGGGCAATCAGTGGTCTGTCTTAGCTAGCTTTGTCTTGGCAGGGTGGTTGGGGTGGAGCCTGGGGTCCTTATAGTGGAGGTTTGCACCTTAAGCAAATAAATTCTAGGATTCAACCAAAAAACACAAAAAAATGGTAAATACAGTAGTTGGACGATTCGACCTACGGTGCCAGGTGGTCCTGTAACACACAAACATGGTTCTTTCTCTCTTTCCAAATTTTACGCCCCCCGCGTTTGTGGCACTCTCACCTGGCGGGCGAATTTCGCTCGTGGCAGGGGTGGAGTAGGGTGGGGTGGGATGGACAGTTGGGTCGGTCGGTTGAATTTGACACCACACGGTGACCCGGGTATGGCATGCTTGGAGCAATGACGAGAGTTCCTCTCCAATTCTGGTAGGTGGAGTAGGGAATATATACTGGTGTGGAAGTGTCTCTGTTGACTTCCGTAATTTGGATGGTGTGATTGACCGAGCTGATACCTGTGCAGTATGGTTGACTGTACTCGGGTACAAGGGTAAGTCGGGCGCGGTGCCACGAAATGTCTGGGTTTATTTCCTATTCTGGGGGTGCGCCCCACTTTTGTCCACCTTACAAAAAAAGCCACAAAACAAAACGGGTTTGTATGGTGGAGAGCCCTAATTACCGTATATGGGGTGCGCCTGACTTATGGCTACCCCCGAGTACAATGTTATATTCAATCAGATAAGAGAATAAAATTAGGTTGATAAAGTTGACAGTAAAACACAGTAGGAAAGCAAGATAAAAAGGGTGGACACACAGAGCTCCCGAACAATAGGAAAGAAGTCGGTGTAGTCCACCGTACAGGATGGGTATGTTGTTGCCTTTTATTTAGGGGGTGTTTGGCATACCGCGATTTGATTTTGAAATCAGGTCTTGGCAATTCCAACACAAATTATTACAAATGTTAAACCTAATCCTGCCTTGTTTTACCTGTTATAATTTGAGTTCAAATTGCCAAGACCTGNCCACGATTTGATTTTGAAATCAGGTCTTAGCAATTCCAATATAAATTATTACAAATGTTAAACCTAATCCTGCCTTGTTTTACCTGTTATAATTTGAGTTCAAATTGCCAAGACCTGATTTCAAAATCAAATCGCGGTATGCCAAACACCCCCTTATTTCCCCTCTCTCTGAGGAAGACAAGGCCATGCCTCCAGGTGAAAAATTTCCATCTGCTGAGCCTCACCCTAAACAGAAAATTCTATGGGTAAAAACCCACAAAACATGACCAGAAAAACCCCCAAACCTTTTTCACACCACACCGGTAAACTAGCACCTCGTGAGCGAACGAAAGAACGGAGATACCGAGCCGGTGTTCCAAGTGCTTAAAAATATCTGCTCGTCCCCTCGCACTGGCTGACGGTACAGCTACGGTGCTGGTATGGTGTGATGTCTGTAGATCCGGATTTATGTACAACCCCTCCACTAAGGTACTGTACTCCTCCGAGAATATATGAGCAGCAGAGCTGTACCCTATGGTGTTTTCTCAATTACCGGTACAGTACCACCTTCGAGCGCTGGGAAAATAGAAAGCTTTGTGCCACCGCTGTATTTACGGGTATGATATTTGTATGATACCCGATAGATATGGTAGTTCGTGAACAGTTAGTTTACTCGTAGGTTATCTTGCAAGACAAGACCCTGCCTTGTACGAATTCATCTCCCCGGGTATAATATGATGCTCGAGTATGATACCCGTGCTCATATGGTAATTTACTCGTACAGCCCACCAGCGGATAATACCGGTAGTGCTTGGCGGTTAATGAGATCCAACAAGCCTACCGTAGCTCGCTCAAGCCATACCGTATGAGATAAACACCATTCCTTCTCGAGGTGCGTTGTCTCTGAATGCGGAGATCAGAGGCCTGAGGGAGATATTGGATCCTGTGTTTTTTACCTGTACGAGTACTGTACAAGTAAAAGTGCCAGGTGTGATGTTTTTGCACGGTTAATTTAGGTTAACCCGCAAAATAATCCCTGTCTTGTACGAAAACATCTCCCCCGGTACTTGTGCGAGTGCTCGTAATTTACGTTGCCTACCGTAAAAACCCTTTAAATCAGCCATCTGGGATCGGGGCTTGACAATGGTGAAGGGGGTGTGCATGCTGGTGCCAAGAGATCGAGTGACTAGCGATGATTCTAAGATGAAAAACACATACAGACTATATAAAATTAAATATGAGTCAATTGAGGTATTGTTCAGGATAAGGATACCGGTAGAATACAAGGTGGAGTTTTGACTAATATGTCAACTCTACTAACTTGAATCAGAGTAACGCATCTTTGGATAACTGAGTTTCCTCTCCAAGTAACAGGTGCCAGTACTCTAAGTTCAAAGGCGTTTCACCTGTTCTTGTTAGCTTAGGAAACTCATATGCCCTAGAACACGTTACTCTGATTCAAAGTTAATATGAGAGATATCTTGCATATAGAATGACGAGTAGTTTGAAATCAGGAAAGAGACAGGGTCATGATGGTAATGACTTGATACTGTAGAATAGAGATTAGCTTAGATAAATATAAAGAACAAGTAGAAAGTAGAGAAAATATAAAGGTCAGAGTATAGTAAATAGAGAAAGAAGAGAGATAGACATATGGAAAATCAAGAAAGCCATTATGCCACCAATTCGGAGTCCAAAACTCTGGTGAGGACTAAAAGCAAAGCCAATTGAGCACCAAATCCTATCTGCAAATAAGTTAAAGCCAATTTAGTATCTACAAAGAATCTATAGCTAATCTCAAAAGCTTCGAGTACTTACCTTTCTGGAATATCATCAAATTCCACTACACTGGCCAGGAGAATACCACAAACGTACCCAGCAAGAAGCATTCAATATGTACCGTATTCCCTCATGAACGATTAGCGCATAGGTTAAGAAAAGGAAACAGATCGAGAGAGTGGGAAAGAACTCACATATAAAAAAAGAGGAAACAAAGAGAAATACTCAGCAAGTATTATAGTCGGAGCTGGAGGAGCGGTTACATAGAAAGTTTTTAGAACAGAAGAAGGCAGGAAGAACAGTATGACAGGAATGGTTTCAAATTCAGTTGCTGTTCCTCTTTCAGTCTCTACACCCAACAGTGAAGTCTGTAGTCTTCCAGTTCAGCAATGGCTGGTTTCAAGAGTTTCCAGATCGCCATAAAATTAGTCTTCGAAGTATTATGAAAAAAGCCTAAAGAGTTTCTGAAGATTGTAAAGCCCTCATCATGAATTGCCTTCACTATAACCACTGGAATTCCCGGCCAAGAAGCGATAGATTTTGGGAGGTAGCTATTGAATACCGAGTCGGTCACTATTAGCTCTCCAATATCTGCAATCTCGACGAGACCCCTATTCTATTTGAATATTTGGAAGGAAAAACTTACAATACTATTGGAGAAAAGACAGTATGAGTAAAGGAGAGCAAGTCCGGCCGGGACAAGAGACAACCAAGCCTGGTCCTCTGTGTTTTTGCCAATAGGATTGCTCGGGTACCTCCCATGGTCATTTTTCATTGCAAAGGTGCAAGACTTAGCGCTGAAAAGCTATGCTATCATCACAGAGTCTTGGTAGAATTTAATCCTATAGCTTATATGAACAATACGCTTTGTGAAAAGTATATCACCAATTATTTAATACCAGTACTTGGTGGCCGATCTACGCTTTTTGCCCTTGATTTGATGGGATCTCATTAGACCTGCGCTATTCTACAGCTCTATCATACCAATAATATTATCCCTTCTCGCATCCCCGCCGAATACATCAGCCTCGTCCAACCTGTCGATGTCTCTATTAATAAGCCCTTTAAAGGGATTATGCAAGACATTACGAATGAGAAGATTTTTGAGTTGGAATCAGCGGCAGAGTTTGAGAAGTGGACTGTAGAAGACAGGCAGGTTATGACAACTCACTATGTCGGGAAGGTCTTTGATCAATTTCATTCTACTAAGTCTCATGTTATTTCTACTTCTTTTTGCAAGTTAGGCTTATCACTTCCTATAAACAGAAGCTCAAATAATGAGCTTGATATAAAAGGGTTTTCAGTGTCAGAAATTGGGGATTGGAGGTAAGATTTAAGCTTACTGGATGATAGGGCAGATGTAGGAATTGAGGAGAATCATGATATTGAATTTATAGATACTGGAAACTAATTTTTTGTTTATGCTAATTTGATACTGTCAAGTCTTTGTCTTTGGAACAGCTAAAATCTGAAGAATCCTTTGGGTTTAACAAAGATTTGCTACAAAGAAGAACTCCTTACAGACAGGAACATCTCCATAATTATAAGTTCCTGAAAAGTAAATCCTTTACTGTAGAGTATTTATTTATAAAGCTTACCTCCATAGTAGTTGACAGATGTTGAAATAAGGTAATTTTGGCATCATGGATGGTCACTTGATCTCTTGGCATAATCACGTACACCCTCTTGCGTCATGGCCAAGCCCCGATCCGGATAGCCAATTTAAAGAGTTTTTACGGTAATGGACTAGCATTTGTCTGCCTTTTCCCATCCCAAAATACAACCCCTCACTTGAAACTACCAATTGTTGTAATACTTGTGCCAAGTATGTGGCTTGCAGCTACACCCACTGGCTGCTTGCTCACTCGCAACCCGGGGTACTCTCAAGAGAGGGCCTACCAGCTCAACATGACTTGCCAGCTCAACATAACCTATGGCTCAACATAACTTTTTGTGGCTCGACAGTGTGGCTGAATACAACAGTGTAGCTAAATATGTCAGAATTAGTCTATGGTACAAAATCTTCTAATTTACATTTATTTTTTCCAATCTTACTTGCTTTTTAATACCTTTAATAATAAGCTTTCCTATTTGTTTTTTATAGGCGTGAATTTTTCCTCTTTTTTCCAAACATAATTGAACCTCATCTAGAGGAAGCTTTTGCTCATCTCGTTCAATTCGCCTCTTTGCATTTTTGGCCCACTGTAGCTGTTTCTCCCCCTTTTCCAACTCTGCATCTTCCCAACTTTTTACTATTTGACGAGCTTGCAACGCACAAAGAACACCTCCTCTTTGAATTTACCTTCAGTTTTGTGCCTTATGTCTTGTAGCCCTTGCTTCTTCCGCTGCCTGTATAACTGGTACAGGTACTAGATTAAGATTTGGTTTGGGTTTCCCAGTATCACTTGATACTTGTATTGTTTCGTATGCTATCGGTTAATACACACATTATGTTATGCTTGGTTTCACAGTATCGTTTGATACTTGTATTGTTTTGTGTACTATCGGTTGATACACATATTGTTTTATGTTTGGTTTCACAGTATCATTTGATACTTGTAATATTTCATATGCTATCACTTGATACACAGGTCGTTTTATGTTTGGTTTCACAGTATCGTTTGATACTTGTATTCTTTCGTGTGCTATGGGTTGATACATATATTGTTTTAGAATATTGCTCATACTGGAGATAAGCAATATGCTGTATTTAAAGACCACTGATTCCCGTGATAGAAACAGCAGACTTCGAGGGATAGTATTCTTAATATACTTGATTGAATGGTTACTTCTTTGATCTCCTATTATACTCCGTTTGAAGCCTCTTTTAGTAAGCAGCGCTCACTTCTTGTTGATCCACAAGCTATCTGCTCCTATTTTACCGCTACGTGAATAGGGCCTGGCCCGAACATGTCACAGTCTGAGTATATTTCATATGTTCCTTTATCAAAGCTTCTAACTGAGCTTGAGCTAAGCCTCCTTTTAACACCATCGTTAGTTTTTTCTAAAAGCATAGTGATTGGTCTCTAGTATCTTTTTGTAATTTCTCACTCATTCGTTTCTGGCTACAAACAGTAAAAGAAACAGTAGGTGCACAACCTCTTGGTGGTGTAATAGAACCAGTTTGAGGAATAATAGCCTCTTGTAACTTCAATACAACAATATTTGAATTATAGGGGATAAGGCCAGCAGCCTCAAATTCAGAGTGGATTGATGTTGACTTAAAGGTCTGTTTTCGGATAGAGTCGATAGAAGCCAAACAGGCTATCCTGTCAAACTCTCCAAAACCTCTAGGGGTAGCTGCTTCAACAGCCTTAGTATGGTAATGCTTATAGGGCTGAAATACTACAACGTCAAGAGGTGGAAGGAGATGGCTGTTGTGAGAAGGAAGATAAAAGATAACAGTTTTATGCTGGTCGCAGAAATCAATAAACTGCTTTGTGCAGTACGATCCGAAGCTATTCAGAAGAAAAAGACGATAAGTGCGAACTTTTCACTGTTGAGAAAACTGTTCAAAGTAGATCAACCATTTCATTGACAAGATATCATTGCTGTATCCTGTTTTTGGAGTTCTGATAAGATAATCATTGGGTATTAATATTGCTCTCTATCAGGACTTCTAGTGAATAACACCAGGGATGATAACCAAATGTGGTAAAACTGCTCTATTACTGCTTGTAACGTGTTTGGGCCAGGCCCTAGTCACATAGCGTTATGATGGGAGCAGATGGCTTCTTGATCAACAAGAAGTGAGTGCTGCTTACTAAAGGAGTCTTTGACCGGGGTGTCATAGGAGATCAAAGAAGTAACCGTTCAACCAAGTATATTACGAATACCGTCTATCGAAGTGTGCTGTTTCCACTGCGGGAATCAGTGGTCTGTAAATACAGCATATCGCTTATCTCCAGTATGAGCGATATTCCAAAACAAGGTGTGTATCAACCGATAGCATACGAAACAATACAAGTATCAAATAATACTGTAAAACGAAACATAAAACAATGTGTATCAACCGATAGCACACGAAACAATACAAGTATCAAACGTTACTGTGAAAACAAACATAAAACAAGATGTGTATCAACCGATAACACATGTAATAATACCAGTATTAGATGCTACTGTGAAACCAAAAATAAAACTAACCTGATACCTGTACCGGTTATACTCCCAAAATAAAATAACAATCCCACCAAATAAAATAACCTAATGAAATCCTAATAGTCAGTAAACCCCCTATTCTCCTGCAGGTCCCCAGGGGACCTATCCTTATCGTTATGACTATTGTGCAACAATCTCATGTCATCCTGCAACATCCATTCCATCGCTTCCAGTTATTTCTCCAAACACTCCTGGCAGGGTGCTTCGCACACAAAGCAACCTGATTCCTTGAAGTGCGGTAGGTCGATGTGATTTCGGACTGTCTAGTCCTACCAGTCCTCCGTTTCGATATCGATCTGACCAGAATCGTCACAGCAGTCGATGTAAAATATTTTCCAGTATGCCTCCAGTGGAATCGTTTCACTGCGCAGTAGTTCTCCGATGATAATGTGTCATCCTTTGATGCTTATTTCCTCGTAGGTCGACATTCCTTAGTTCTGTAGAGGAGTAATGGTTTGTAAGAGGGTAAAGATTTTTCTTTTGGTTTGGAGGGTTGGTAGTGTAGTTTTTTCTCTTCTGAGGAGTTTGAGGGATGGTGGGTAGTATTTATGTCTCGGTATTGACCTTGCTTAGGTGTCGACCTCGCTTAAGTATTTAGGGGAAGGTGGGTGGTACTTAATTTCGGTCTCTTCTATCTCCATACACATCTCACACTTTTCCGTGCTCAGGCAACATCCGTTTTCAAAGCAGAATATATCAGACCTTGTTTCACCCCAAATTTGTCCCCTTGATTCAGTTGTTATCTCTCGGCATTTGTTTCAAATACATGTGAATAATCAGTGTGTAAGGTATCGTCTAGGGACAATATCACGGTTCACCAACAGTCCCATTAGCTACTGGTGCAGTCTCCACAGTACTTGCTGATATTTTGACATTGTAAGGCTCTTGGATGGTGTGTTTCCTTCCTTCTCATTCCTAGTACTAGGCCTTGGCCAGCCGAGCTAGGTATGCTGCTTCGTCTTCCCTGACCTGATTCTCATCCTCACTGCTTTCAAAACCACTTTCAAAATGGGCTGACCAAAATCCATCCGGTATCTTTTCATCTCAGTCTAGACGGAGGTGTTGTATTTCTAGCAGGGTTGGTCTCCATGCTACCATTACATGGTTTATTGTAGGGGGTAGCTCGTCCTCCCATTTGTTGTCCTCCCACCATTGGTTTACCAGTTCTATCACATTTTCTAACCTTGCGTGGAGTTCGTAGCTGTTTTCTGTTTCTGGATATCACGTCCATTTTACTAGAAACTGGTCGCGGTCATAGCGCTTCCTGTGGTCCCGTATAACCTCCACCTCTAGTTCTGATTTTTCATTAACCGTGATCGGAGGCGGCTTTGCATCGCTTCTTCCAGGGAAGGCAGTATTGTTGTTAGGGAGATATCATTTCACAGTAGATCTGTGGAATGTTGCTTGTCGGTTTCTGTACATTCTGGCATCCATTTCTATGGTATAGTTTTGCATGTGTTTATCATATTCAATTATCTTGAACGGTTTTTGCGAGCACAGCTGTAGTTGCTTGCTTCATCCTGATTCCGTTGCGAAAAGGCTTCTATAAACCAATAACATGTTACCTTTCCTTATCGGTGTGTGGTGTCTGCGCCGTTTTGCTGCTGTTCTAGTGCTCCTAAATTGCGCCAATTTGATCGCATTGAATACCATGTTCAGGATTACTTAGTCTCTGTTCAACAATTTGTCGGTGGGCGGTACTGCGGAGTTCTTGAAATTAGTTGAGCCGAGTAGCCGGTAGTTTTCTCCAAAACCAGCTTCATATAGTGACATACCAAGGGTTTCTGACCATCCTGCATTTGGGTATGCTGCGGTTTCCGGTATGGCATCAAACCAGTTGTTTTGTCTTGCATTAACTAGATTTTGAAGAGCCGTTTTCAGTTCTCGAATTTTCCTTGTGACTTGTCTATTCGTTTCATGGTAGCCTGATGCCGCCTTGGTGTACGCAATACCTAGTGATCAACACAGCTGTCTCCACACATGTGACTCAAATCGTGGGTTAGCATCGCTTACTAGAGATGCTGGGTGGCCATTGGGTGTAAATATTTTGTTGTGTAGAAGCTCCGAGACTGTTATTGCCATCACTTGCTTAGTTGTAGGTATGAACCATGTGAATCCCAAAAACCTATCGGTCGCAACTAGGATTGTGTCGTATTGTAACGACCCAGCATACATGAGCTATGGCAGACAGAACCTATACCTATACAGGGAGCCAGGAGGCGAACTGGGAGGAACCGGCAGGCAAGTAAGTACTTGACCTACGGAGACCCACTGGCCCGGGCTTCGGGGATAAACAGAATTGGCTAGTGAGGGACTTAGGTACCTGGATATACCTGGGAGCGGTGTCAGCGTACTTAGGGATGTCTGATGAGGCAGTTGCTCAGCTAGCCCGGGTAACTAGAGAAAGGTCAGAAGCGTATATCTCCGGCAACGGGATAGACAGGGTAGCAGGCAAAGGTTATCTTGTCCACCGGACAGGTTACCTTACCCTCGGGATCAGGTTACCCTGCCTTGTGGCTTGGGTTACCCTGCCCAAGGGCCTGAGTTACCCTACCTTTCAATACGAAGTCCTGCGCGGAGTTCGGGAAAAAGGACCAGATTGTTTGTCAAGTAAACCCATGCATGATACTGGAATCAGGGGTTCCGGGAGATGCTATTGGGCGAGCTACGTAGCTTCAAGGAAGCTGTAAATTGAAGACATTATTCCTATCATACCAGTCGGCGCCGCCTTACGGCCCGGACGTCATGGGCAAACGGTTGTGTAGTTGTGTGCAGTCTAGCAAAGAGGAATCTTTGCAGACATGCTTGCAACACCGTATACGTCGCTGCCGTCCGGTCGACCGTACGCTGTTCGCAGGATATACAAGGGGGCATGGGGTCGAAGGTGGAGTACCTCCTCCAAGTTGTTCAGAGTAAAACGGACCAAAACAGACGGAGTTAACGGGTGTTATCCGTGGGGGTCCCGAAGGTAGTCCCGGGTGGTGCCGGGGCGACTGGGAGAGTTTTACACCTACGAAGCCCGAACGTGCTCCCAACGCTATAGGCTCTGAAAGGGAAGTGCAGAGACACTAAAAGCATGATTCCTACAACAGGTAAGGTAGATCCGAGGTGGTGGTCATGGGTAGCGCCCATTGGATCGCTCCCGGACTACCGTGCCCTGCGGAAGACACCGGAACCCCGGGACCCGTAAAGAATAAATAGATAAACCACTCACGGTAGCCTCCGGAGTCAAGTAAAGAGCAATGCATATGGGAAGGGTGTCATAGATAGTCTAGTTCATGAGGTGCCTTGACTGTTAGCCACTGGCAAGACACCAATGCGCAAAGGTTTTCACTCCGGTGGGTAAAATAGAAATGCACTGCAGAAACGATAACTGCACAAGGTCAACACCGACTAGAGTGTGTCGACACATGCATGCCCGAAAGGTGTGCCAGGAGACGTGTCGGACCACCCTTAGAGGAGAAGGATGTACTTGAATGGTTGGAGTAAACTGATAGGGGAGTTTCTGGCACAAGATAAAACTTCCTGAAAGTCTATGCGAGAACTCGCCTACTCCAACAATCAATCCTCTCGGGACCTCAATTGAATGAAGCGCCAGGCTTAACGATATTAGGTTTTACCCTTTACTTTACACTTACATCCGTGTTGCCCTTTGACGATAAGTTGAAGTTGTTCGGTGCGGTCGCAACCTTGGGATCCATCTTCCTAGAGGTGCGCCCGTTACAGTATATCCTTAAGCGAGCTCCTCGCTAAACTCCCCTCCTGATTAATTGTTTCCCATCTTCGGCACTGACCTTGCGTGAATACTTGTAACCTGTCTAGAACAAGGAGCCCAGGGTGGAAAGCGCAATGGCTAGTACCAAACTTCGAACCAGAATGGAATCCAACAGGGATTCTGACCTTGACCTTGACGAGAACACCGCGAACGCATTTTGTGCGCCGGTTTTTGTGGATGTTCGCCGTATCGACTGTGACCGCCACCAGCTGGTCTTGGAGTCTGCTCCTATTCAGTTACCTGCTGAATGTCTTGACCTACTGATTACAGACCCTCGCGCCGCGGTGCTCTCATTTTTCCAAGACCCTACCCTAGTCCACAACCTGCTCCCTCCCCCACTGCACGGAGTTCCCTTTAGCGAGTTCTCCCACGAATTCGTCACACCTTACATCATCCATGAAGTAGCCCAGTCGATTGAGCAAGTGAAGCGCGAACTAGAGAACTGGAACAACCAGCTGCGGCAGGTGTTCTGAACACCGATCACTACGGCAGTGGTAGAATGGATGAAGGTGTAGCAGGAGGCATACCTGTGGATGATAATAGATCAGAAGGCATTGAAGACTTGGATGGCAGCCTTGGAAAAGGCTTTTGGGGAGGGTACAGTATTGATGCTGAGAATGATGTACTGATGTTAGAGGCCACGCTCCCACTCCTGCTCGTCCATACCAAGCCCGAGAATTTCGGCATGGAGTTGGCCATGAGAGCCAGAGACGACCAGTGGAGGGCATACTTGAGCCCAATCGGTATACGGATCTTGAAAAGCCTGCAAGGTGAGGGCCACACCTATACCTCCTCCTTCTCCAGAGCATCTAGAGGCTCCCTGTCAGTCCCCCCCTTATTTGCCTGCAGTAGGTCGGGCAGCCCAACCGTCGGGCCAACTGATGGACGTCCAGTAAGGCAAAGGACGTCCAAACCGAAAGGTATCACGGCACCAGATACACCTGACGCTACTCCTCATCTGACCCCAGCACCAAACATTTCCCCTGCAACACCCTTAGTTGCAACTCCTGTACATCCCATCGCCGCCCAAAGACCCACACCCCTGCCAGTTTCGTTGTCTATTTCAGATACATTCCCTGCCACAGCATTCCCACCAGCAGTATCGGCTACCCTAGGGTTCCGGCCACTGTGCGCAGTGTCACCTGGATAGTTCGAACAGGTAAGACGCCAGGAGGAGCGAACACCTATGGCTCCGTCATAAGGGACTCCAATCCCCGGACCTGGGACCCCTGCTCGCTCCATTCCTCGGGCACCGGTTGTCCCCACGGCACGCTTGAAGCTAAGTCTTCCTACCGGTCTCCCAACCATCACAAGTGGCGATTCGGACAGCCAAGACCAGTTCTGTCTATGGCGCTGTAAGTCGGAAGAGACACGGATGGGCTGGATTCATTACCACCCCGGTGTGTGTAGGAAGGGACCACGGACCCCAGTGAGGCGTAGAAGGAGGTAGAAAGAAGGAGATGGATGACTGACATGTGGGTACTGTGGGACATGGAGGCATGCTGGCGCCCCGATGCAACCCTCGAGTTGTCCAGGGTTGTAGTCTATTCTGCGGATAACACAGGCGGCGTCTAACGCAACCCCTGAGAGTGGTCCACGCCCTGTTCCACCACCAGCATCATGACCATCAGGGGCTAACCCCCCGGAGGATGGTAACCAGGATGGCTAGGAGGAATGGTTTGATGGGTACGATAGACCCTGGGAATCCCAAGGCGGGAACACCAGAGGTAGTGTGGACAGAAATGCCCCACCTGGGGGTGGTATGGTGGGAGCAGGCAGAGATCCAGGGGACTCTGACCATGACAGCTCGGATGATGATGACAATGGAGATTCTCTCCTGGATTTGACCCCCTTCCTTGGTGCTCGCAAGGATGACTGGAGTAATGACAAGAAACAATGCTGGAATCGCTGGGCCAAGAGGCTGGCGAGAGCCCTGAGGGGTACTGGTTCGGCTTCTAGGCCAACACCAAGACACCACCAGAAGAAACCGGAGAAGCGGAGTGATATCCCTCTATTCAAGGGCAAAGTAACAGAACTCACAAGCTTCTTGACCTTAGTAGAGGTCAAATTCGAATACTTTACAGATTGCAAATTAACCGACATGGATAAGGTAAACTTGGTGATCACTCTTCTTGAAGACTCCGTCCGGGCATAGTATCTGGGGTTGCATGAGTACATTAACAAGGAAGCCGCCAAGTGCACTGGCGGCCCTGTCGAAGACAGCAACCCCTTACAGACATGGAAAGGGTTCCGAGAACGGCTGGAACAAAGTTTCGGCGTAGACCAGGCTGAGCGAGATCGATCCCTTCTCGAGTGGCGATACCTTGTGATGAAGCCCCATCACATCGATGAGTACCTGGATAAGGTAATTGATTATATGTATAAGCTTAGCTATACAGATCCAGTACAGGTACAAGACAAGGTTCGCTCAGGCATCACACAAGAGGTTCAGAATGTGTGGGCACTTAAGGAGCCCCATCCGACCGACCTGAATGAGTACCTTGATCTTCTCTATAAGGTTGGGCACACGCTGGAGGACAACAACCGGTTCAGTAACCACGTCATCCACCCAGCCCCTCAGTCTCAACCCGCAGAGAAGAAGGAGGATAGACCCGCGACATTGGGCAGCTTCCAGAAGAAGGAGAAAGATTCGGGCAGACCAAACCAGAGGTCTGCCAAACCTACTAATTTCAAGGTAGGGAACCAGGCGAAGCCCGCGACTTCTGAGCATGCAATGGTGCAAAAAGAAATCCTGTCGACTTTGACCGAACGTCGGAGAAAGCACAACCAGTGCACCAAGTGTGGACAAAGTGGTCACTTCTGGAGGAAGTGTACCGCCACGTCCCCAGTCGTTAGTTCATCCAAACAGGCTCATAGGTTGAAACAGTCAGCCCCGGTAAGCGAGGCCACAGGGACAGACAAGTGGGTGAAGCGCATTGAAGCGCCACCTCCGGCTTCCTCGTCAAAGATACTTGAAGTGCGCCAGGCATCACCTCAGATCATGGAGGTTGATAGGGATGGATCGGAATAGGTAAGAACCCATTCTGTTTAAGGTGTAACCTTATTAACCCACAGCCATAGACCCCTGAGAAATAGATTGATATCAACCATGGAAGTGGCTTCGGAGATGGGTGAGTACCCTTCTACCGCATTGATAACCCTTATCCTCTCTACACCCAGGTGGTGTGGGAAGGTAGAGGTTGCGGGCCGTGCGCAGTGGACTGGGCTATCTCTCCTTTGTTGGGTTTCTGGTTATTTCCTTTGTTCTAGTTATACATATTTCTTTCAGGATTTCCTTAGCTGGATAGGCAAGTCATAGGACATTATTTTGGTTGAGGCTGGGTGAAGTCCTGCTCCAGGAGACGCTTGACATTGGTGAAGCAATACTCCTTCGCTTGGAACCGGTCCGACAGCGGGCTTCTACCCAGCTTGGGAAAAAATTGTTATATTTAGTATAAGCGGAATTGGTTCAGGCTGCACTTGATCAAATAAATAATGCTATTTGCAAGTTTACTTGAGAAGGGTTCAGTACCCGAAATCATGCTGGCATGACAGTAAACACACTAGCTATTGATAAAAAGACAAACCCCAATCCCTTAACGTTTACCGACCCATTGTGGCCGCTCTTGTGTCGCAAGACAAGAGACTAAAGGGAATTACTAAGCCAAGATGACTGAGTTACCAAGACAAGCGAAGAGGCAGAAGCGTGACAACTTGCCTCGTCATACTAAGTCTCTCCACCTGCGGGTTAAGTTAGACTAGAAGATAGGAGCTAGACAGGTTAGTGCGGAAGCACTCCCGCTGCTCGATAGTGGAGCTACTGGGCCGGTGCTTAGAGGCCGATGGGTTAAGCAGACTCAGGCACCATGTGTACGATGAAAGGTACACGGGCCGATAAGCGACACTAGCGGTAGTCACATTCCTGGGTCAGGTGTATACTATACCAAGTCATTAGAGATGAGGATAGGTGACCACCACAATGAGATGCGCTTTGAAGTCGCAGATATGCCAAACACCAAGGTGGATGGGTACCTACCTATGTCTTGGTTGAAAGACTATAACCCTGACATAGATTGGAAAACCGGATCAGTAACCTGGCACTCAGATTTCTGCAAGGCTAACTGCGCAGCAGAGCAGGGGCGGTTAGTGTTCATGACCGATGAAGAGTTAGTAGCTGAAGACCCTGGTAATGTGTACCTATTGGGAATTGTGCAATTCTGCGGTGAGGAAGGAGCCAACATTACGGTTAAGCTCCTCCCCAAGTATACGGACTATGGGGATATCTTCAGTCCAGAACGGATTGATGCGTTACCGGAGCACTCGAAGTATGACCATACGATCGCATTGCAACCCAGAACTCAACCTCCGTTTGGGCCTATCTATCCGTTATCGGAAAAGGAGCTTAAGGCACTCCGGGAATATCTCAATGACATGCTGCGAAAGGGAAAGCTACAGCAATCCAGTTCCTCAGCAGCAGCCCCTATCCTCTTCGTGGTAAAACTAGATCGTACATTAAGAGTGGTAATATATTACTGAGGGCTGGACAAAATCATGGTGAAGAGCAAGTATCCTCTACCGTTGATGAACGAACTGCGAGATAGGTTAGGAAAAGCCAAAATGTTCACCAAGTTGGACTTAAAGAACAGCAACAACCTTCTGAGGATGGCAGAAGGTGAGGAATGGAAGACGGCCTTCTGCTGCAGATATGGACTGTATGAATGCAGGGTCATGCTGTTTGAGTTGTGTAATACCCCAGCAACTTTCCAAAGCATGATAAATGAGGTCTTTCGGGATCTCATAGACCAAGGAGTTATTGCGTAGATGGATGACATCCTGATCTACTCCGAAACTATGGAAGAGCACATCGCAATGGTAAGGCATGTGATGGAGAAATTGCAGAAAGCTAGACTATGTGTAAGCATGAAGAAGTCCAGTTTCCACCAACAGGAGGTTGAATTCCGCGGATACAAGATCTCCGATATGGGGACCTCTATGTTGTCGGAGAAGGTGCAGACAATTAGGGATTGGGCACCTCCAACATACGTCATCGACGTTCAAAGCTTTATGGGCTTTTCCAACTTCTATCGCTGGTGCATAGAAGGGTTCAGCAAGATAGCGCAACATCTGATGGACTTGACAAAGAAGGTTGTCAGATGGGAATGGACACCTGCTTGAGGGCAGGCCTTCAACCATTTGAAGCAAGTGTTCACGTCCAAACCTATCCTGGCAAATTTTGACCCTGAACGGCCAACCCGGCTGGAAACCGACGCTAGTGACTTTGAATTAGGAGCCGTTCTCTCCCGGTTCTGTGAAGATGAGAGATGGCATCTAGTGGCCTGTCCAAGTAGGAAGTTTTACCCAGCGGAGATTAATTATGATGTCCATAACAAGGAAATGATGGCCATCGTGGCTGCGTTCAAAGAATGGGATCATTTGCTATGCTCGGTAACAGACTGGTTGGTGATCTATATGGATCATAAGAATTTGGAGTACTTCAATAGTACCAAGATCCTTAACTGAAGGCAGCACGGCTGGGCTGAGTTCCTGCAACCGTTTAACCTCAAAGTGGTTTACTGAGAAGGACAGTTGAATGAGAAGGCAGATGCTTTGTCGCGTCGTACGGACTACCGCCCTGCAGGGGGGAGTGATTCTCCGCTACACTAGTTTTTTCGCCCTGGAAAGTGGGTTGGGAGCCTGGGACGGGACATCTTGCGACCACAAGTGTTGCCAGTATGCCAAGGATTTGGGCTCCAGTCTTCCTTTTTGGATCAACTGCAGGTAGCGATAACCGAAGACCAGGAGTACTTAAGACACCTGAAGGCAACAGCTGCTGGTGACAAAGAGGTCAACCAACATTTCACGACGGAAAAGGGCTTACTCCTATACAAGAACAGGTGGTATGTTCCCAAGGGTCAGAATCTGAAGCAGAAAACCAGGAAGGCAGAACATGACTCCCGAATCACGGGACACTACGGGACTTGCAAGACCATTGGCAGGGTTAGGGCTAACATCTATTGGCCTGCGATGGATGAGCACATCACTGACTACGCGCTGTCATGTGATGCGTGCCAAAGAAATAAATCCATCAGGCACAAGAAGTGCAGGCTGCTGGAACCTATCGATGTTCCTATACCGCCGTGGACAGCGATTTCAATGGATTTCATTGTAGCACTACCAGAGTCCGAAAAGTATACCAAGATCTAGGTCACAGTGGACAGATTCTCGAAAATGGCCCCTTTCATACCCCTGACCACGGAGGTACCTATCCAGGAGCTTACCTTGATATTCCTGAAGGAAGTTTGGCGCCTTCAGGGTCTCCCAGAGTCAATCATCTAGGACCAAGATAGGCGATTCACATCCCAGTTCTGGATGACTCTAATGCACTTGTTGCAAGTGAAACTGAACCTTTCGACCGCATTCCATCCTGAGACTGATGGGCAGAATGAGAGGGTTAATCAGACACTGGAGCAGTACTTGCGCGGTTACTGTTCCTACCGACAAGATGATTGGGTTTCGCTGTTACCCCTTGCAGAGTATGCGTACAACACCTCGACATCAGAATCCACCAGGTTGTTACCCTTTGAGATCAACTATGGGTTTACCCCAAGGACGAACTGGTCGGGTATCGTATCTGATAACTAAGGAATACACTCTAGTAGTGAGCTCTTGGTTAAGGAATGGGAAGGAACCTGAGCAGAGATTCGAGAAACGATCCAACTGGCACAGGCAAGGCAACGGAAATGGCATGACCAGAAAAGGTTGCCATCACCGGACTACAGTATCCTGGAGGATGTGGTTGCTGGGCGGGCGAGGAAAGCGGACCGCCTGATGTTGAACCGAAAAAACATGAGCACGAAGCGTCCAAGGGAGAAGCTGGACCACCAGATGTTCGGGCCTTTCATGGTCAAACGTCAGGTACGTAACCAGGCCTACGAACTCTGACCGCCCACTAGATGGAGCATTCACCCACTTTTTAATGTCATGTTGCTCGAACCCTATTGTGAGGATCCGGAAGCAGGTAGGGTAAAGGAAGCCCCTACCGCGGAACTTGTAGACAACGAGCCCAGTTACCTTATCGAAGCTGTTGTAGACAGCCGATGGTATGGAGGAGCGAAGGCGAAGTTTCCGTCGCGCTTTGTCCAGTACCTGGTTTCATGGGAAGGCTAAGGAGCAGAGGAGAACTCATGGGAGCCCTATGAGATGCTAGAAGGGACAGGCTTCCAGGCCATGCAGGATTTCCACCAAAGATATGCGTTCAAGCCCAGGGACCTTACGGTCTTGGGGGAATCGACTCATGAAAATAAGAGGGGACGCTGGCAGTCCGGGACGAACCGTAGAGAAGAGGGGAGTGATGTAACGACCCGGCATACATGAGCTATGGCAGATGGAACCTATACCCATACAGGGAGCCAGGAGGCGAACTGGTAGGAACTAGCAGGCAAGTAAGTACGCGACCTACAGAGACCCGATGGCCCGGGCTCCGAGAAAGACCAGAATGGGCTGGTCAGGGACTTAGGTACCTGGATACACCTAGGAGCGGTGTCCGCGTACTTAGGGATGTCTGAAGGGGCAGTTGGTCAGCTGGGCCGGGTAACTGGAGAAAGGTCAGAAGCATCTATCTCCGGCAACGGGATAGACAGGGTAACCGCTGAAAGTTATCTTGTCCACCGGACAGGTTACCCTACCCTTAGAATCAAGTTACCCTGCCTTGGGGCTTGGGTTACCCTGCCCAAGAGCCTGAGTTACCCTACCTTTCAATATGAAGTCCCACGGGGAGTTCAGGAAAAATGACCGCATTGTTTGTCACGTGAAGCCATGCATGATACTGGAATCTGGGTTCCGGGGGATGCTAATGGGAGAGCTACGTCTCTTTGAGGAAGCTGTAAATTGAAGACATCATTCCTATCATACCCCTCCGGCCCCGCCTTGAGGCCCGGACGTCATGGGCAAACGGTTGTGTAGTTCTGTGCAGTCTAGCAAAGAGGAATCTTTGCAGATATGCTTGCAACACCATATACGTCGCTGCCATCCGGTCGACCATAGGCTGTTCGCAGGATACACAAGGGGGCATAGGGTGGAAGGTGGAGTACCTCCTCCAAGTTGTTTAGAGTAAAATGGACCAAAACTGACGAAGTTAATGGGTGTTAACCGTGGGGGTCCCGAAGGTAGGCCCGGGTGGTGCCGGGGCGAGGGGGAGAGTTTTACGTCCATCAAGCCCAAACATTCTCCCAACGCTATAGGCTCTGAAAGGGAAGTGCAGAGACACTAAAAGCATGATTCCTACCACAGGTAAGGTAGATCTGAGGTAGTGGTCATGGGTAGCACCCATTGGATCACTCGCGGACTACTGCGCCCTGCGGAAGACACGGGAAGCCTGAGACCCGTAAATAGTAAATAGATAAACCGCTCCCGGTAGCCTCCAGAGTCAAGTAGAGATCAATGCATATGGGAAGGCTGTCATAGATAGTCTAGTTCATGAGGTGCCTTGACTGTTAGCCACTGGCAAGACACCGATGCGCAAAGGTTTTCACTCCGGCGGGCAAAATGGAAATTCACCGCAGAAACGATAACTGTATAAGGTGAACGCTGACTAGAGTGTGTCGACACATGCATGCCTGAAAGGTGTGCCAGGAGACGTGTCGGACCACCCTTAGCGGAGAAGGGTGTACTCGAATGGTTGGAGTAAACTGATGGGAAAGTTTCAGGCATAAGATAAAACTACCTGAAAGTCTATGTGAGAACTCTCCTACTCCAAAAATCAATTCTCTCGAGACCTTAATTGAGTGAAGCGTCAGGCTTAACGATATTAAGTTTTACCGTTTACTTTACTCTTACATCTGTGTGAACCTTTGGCGATAAGTTGAAGTTGTTCGGTGCGGTCCCAACCTTGGGATCCATCTTCCTAGGGCTGCCCCCGTTACACCTATCTACATGAGTTATGGAAAAGTTCCGGAAAGTCAATAGCTACTGATTCGAAAGTTTTTGATGGTAGAACAATTGTCTGAGCCTTTCCTTCCGGTAACTTTGTGGGTTCTTTGTTTATCTGATAGGTGTGGCATTGGGCCAGGTACGTTCTGAAGTCCTTCCGCATTTCAGGCCAAAATAGGTACTTGGTAGCGTACCGCAAGTTTCGTTCAGAACTGTGGTAGCCTTTGTTGTGGATTTCACTGATGACATACTCCCTTAATGTCATATTTCCGTATGCGTGGACTTTTGGAATACACAGGCAGTCTTCCCTGTATCTGGTTTTTGCATATAGCATTCCATTTGCAACCTTGTATGAGCAGAAATCTCCTATGAAGTCCATACTTTCATTGACTTTTTTGGATATTGGTTCTCTCCCGTATGCTGTAGCCATATGTGCTTGGAACGTCCCAATCATTTTATTCTTTGTTTGTAAGGTATCGCGCTCATCTTCTATCTCACTTCCTCTGGTTGTCCCAGGCTAGTGATCCTCCTCGCTGTCTTCCAAGACATCGTAAAGTCCCTGTCGATATTCACTTATCATTCGTGATATCTATGAAACTATCATTTCATTTCTAGCACTTTCTAATCATTCTGCCCGTCTAATAGGTGGTGGACTATCTGGTTATGGCATCCAGAATCCCGCTATAGTCTTCTGGGTAATATCCTCTATCGGTTCCGCCAGTCCGACAAGTTCTAGTATTTGGAAACCTGGGGCTTCTGGGTTTAGCAGTGCCAGAATTGCATAAGGCCTGGGTGTTGGCTGGGCCAGGGTGGACGGCCCTTCCCCAGTGCTATTTGGTCTTCCGCCGATCGTTTGTTGCCATTCCAAGTCCTTGATTTCGGGGGACTCCAGGGGGCTTGCGGCAATTTCTGTACGTAGGGGGCTTGGACCTTTCTTAGGAGGGTACGGAGTTCAGTTTCCCCGCCGTCTAGGATAGTTGTTTGTCAATTTGATCTCGGTTTGATAATGTGGTCAATGAACCACATAACAGTACGAGTAGTGCAACGTGCTATGTTGAAGTTCTTCAGGTGGCATGCTTTGCATGATACACAGGTCGCAACAATCATTTCCTGCGGTAATTGAGCAGGGGCTTTCAGGTGGTACAGGGGTCTCAATAGGGTACTTAGTGTATGAGTAAGGAGGGGAGGTAGGGGAGATATCTCCTCTGGGTTCCATTGTGTTTGATTCTTGCTCATAAACAGTGTTATCCAAGATGTTGTTTACTTCCTTTGTATGATCGTAGACATAGAGTGGATTTAAGTCTGATCCTCCCTCATATATCCGGGAAAGGGGATCAGCTAAATAATTCGTACTTCCTGGTGTATAGACTATCTTCGCATCGCACTTTCCTCAGGCACTGAGCCATCTAATTTGCTTTCTGTATGGGTTTCTTGCCATTCGTAGGTGTGTCAGGGGTTGGTGCTCTGTAACTATTGTAAAGGAATTTGCTATTCGGACATTGTGGAACCGATAAAGCACTTCCACTGCTGCTAAGGCCTCTGTATCAGTGGTTCCATAATTCATCTCTGCTTTGATCAATTTCCTGCTGTATAACGCGGCTGGTTGAGCCGTCTTGTAGGTGTGTCCTTGTCCTACCCATGCCCCTATCCACAAATCAGAGGCGTCCGTTACTAGCCAAATTGGTTCCTTGCTTCCTAGGTTCATTGGCTGCAGCACTTGGTGATCAATAATTCGCTTTTTTACTATTTCAAATGCAGTGTGAAGGGTGGTTGTCCATGCGAATTCAGCATTTCCCGTTAAGTCCGTTAACGGTTCTGTTATGGTCGCTTCATGTGGGAGGAACTGGGCTACAGAGTTCACTATTCCTAGAAAGTGTTGCAATTCTTTTCCATTTTGGGGAGTTTCCCAACCTGCGATAGACGATATTTTCTGGGGTGATGCATGGATTCCTTCACTATCCCCTATGTGTCCTAGTACTTCTAGCCTGTTTGCAAATAGTAATGACTTCCTTCTCCTTGCATAGAATTTTCCCTTTCCGAGTCGGTCACATGCCTGCCATATGTGCCTTTCATACTCTTCTGGTGTATCCGCGAATATGAGAATATCATCAATGTATATCTGTACAAAGTGATGTAAGAATTCACTTAGGAGGTCTTCCATTATTCGAATAAATGTTGCTGCTGCATTCATGTCTCCTTGTAGCATTACTTTGCTGACAAATCCTCCGAATGTGGTTTTGAATGAGTTGAACTTAACCCTATCCTGGTCCACCCATGTTTGGAAGTATGCGTCACTCATGTCAATCTTACTCGGGAATTTTGCTCATCCAATGCGGTTAAGGGTCTGCTGTTGGTTGGGGATCAATGGACTATCCATGATCGTGTTATCATTTCTTACTTTCAGGTCCACCTGGGAGTGGATCCTTCCGTCTGACTCAGGTTGTACAAAGATAGGTGCCGCTTCAGGAACCTCCTGTCGTATGATTACTCCAGCTCGTAATTTCTCGTTTATCGAGTTCATGAGTTTCTCCTTATATGCTTCTGGAATTGAGTATGTCAGTTGGTTTTTTAGATCCGTTGGGATTTTCAGCCAAATGTGATGGTTAATCTTACCTACAGGGGGTAGCATTTCAGGGCCCTTGTCGGGGAATACATCCTTGTATTCTTCCAACAGTGTTGCTGAGGTTGTATCTGTAACCGCGGCTCGGACTTCCCCGCTTGTTGGTTTGCATAGTACTCGCAGTTTGTTATTGGGAAACTCCACTGCTGTGTCCCCACATCTGATAAGGGCGTTGTGTCTTTTCAGGAATGGCAATCCATTCAGGGCGTCGCACTTTGCCAAGTTTCCTACCAATATCTCCTGATTTGTCCAGTGCTTTTTCCCGATTTCTATGTTTAGCCCACATTTCTTGTAGCTTGAAGAGCAGGAACCCTTTATTGCCATGTTGACTGTTGTAGGTTGGGGCAGTGGTTCTGTTTGTATGCCGAGGGTCAAAATAAGGGTAGTACTAATAATGTCACAACCGATTGTTCCTGTATCGAACAGTACCTTTGCTAGATTGCCGTCTATGTAAATGGTTCCTTCTAGTGCATCACGGGCCCGTGTTGTCAGTTGGGATTGGGTTCGGAGGCTTTCCATTTCCACCAAATTAATTTCCACTTTGTCGTATTTATTTGCTTCCATGTGGTTCATGCTAGCCTCTCACTTAACTATCTTTCCTTTTCCCTTTTTGGCATAGCAGTTCTTTGCATAGTGCCCCTTTTTCCCGCATTTGAAACATGTGCCTTCATCGCATTGTTTCTACCTTTTCTCTTTTTTGTCTTTCGAACCTTTGTAGTATGGTTTATTCTTCCTTGTATTGTTCTGCGATAATGATACTTTACGGTTTTTCTGCTGTGGCATGTGGTTTCGGTAAACTCCTGTTTCATACAGGATAGCGTCCTTGCGTTTAGCCTGTTTCACTATCTTGTGAAAGGAGTCTCCCTCTTCTTCCATGGGTTCTACCTCTTGGCATAGTCTGGGATGCATTGCTTCATACAATCTTTGTCACAGCGTGTAGTGAGATACTGTCCTGGTATGCAATCGTCGATGATACATTAGGAGATCCGTCGCGACTATGGTTATTGGTTCTGTTTTCCCACTTCATATTTGCTGGATATCCTTGAACTTCTTATATAGTTCTTCAGTGTTTCGTGAAGATTGGAATCTATCTCACAGGTATTTTAACCGGGTCGTTCCATGGATTTTTTCCCCACCCTTGTAGTGGTTCATTGCTTGCTGGTATACTTCCTTGGCTTTTCCGGTACAGAAACTTCGCAAGTACGCTCCACTTCCCTCTTTGGCCAGTTCCACTCCGTGCAGGGTAAGGTTTTGCGAAGTGGTTGTTACCCATTGATCAAATGCTTCAGGTTTTAGATCTTCCTTTTCACACGAGAACGTGGGTAGCAGAGGGAGTTTGATTTTTGGTCCTGTTCGCCTGGGGCCAGGCGGCGCAGCAGATTCACCTTCGGACATATTGAGTTCGGACACTTCGTTGCTGGAGCTGTCGTCTGACGCACTTTCTGAAGAGTTGCAAGGGGGTCGTCTGGCAGTTCTTTTACTACCTAGTGATCTGGTGTTTCTTTGTCGTCGTCCTCCTTCTTAGGTGTGTTAACGGGTAGGCTGTCTTTCTTTGATGGTTGCACTGGTGCCTTTCCTTTGCTGGGGCTGAGGGGGATGAGCCCAGGAAGGCTGGTTGCTGCCTTTGCTAACTCGTCAGTTGGTTCGCTAAAGATCTACCTGGCCAAATCTCGAGCTAATTGTCTTTCTGCTTCGTTAATTGACAAATCGCTCTTTGGTCCTTTTGGTTTCTTCGGTTGCCTTCTTTTGGTAAGATCTTCTCGTGAGACCTGCTTCATACCTCGCGTCACTAGTGACTCAATGGTATCATGTTGGCAGAGCTGAACCTTCCGTGGATCTGCCGCTCGCTACTACTAGCTTCTTCCTTGTTGGACTTTTGAAGGTTGATCAGACCAGGTCCGGGCAGGCTTCTTAACCACTTGCTGACGTTAGAAAAATGTAATATCTTCAGGCCAGGCCCTAGTCACGTAGCGGTACAATAGGAGCAAATGGCTTCTTGATCAACAAGAAGCCAGCGCTGCTTGCTAAAGGAGTCTTCGAACACCGTGTAATAGGAGATTAAAGAATTAACCGTTCAACCAAGTATATTAAGAATACTGTTTGTCAAAGTCTATTGTTTCCACTGCAGAAATCAGTGGTCTTTAAATACAGCATATCGCTTATCTCCAGTATGAGCGATATTCCAATACATTGTGTGTATCAACCAATAGTACACGAACTAATACAAGTATCCCACAATACTGTGTAACCAAACATAAAACTAACCTAGCACCCATACCGGTTATACTACTGATAGTTTCACATACAGAAATCAGTTTTCGGCTTGTTGAACTTGCGAAATATGACTGTTGTGAGGGGTCTCTGGTAACAATCAACTAGTCCCATCCAATGCCAATTCTGAAGCTGGTTTTATCGAAATTATAGCAATCTACAGTCTGAATACTATATTAATCCCAAACAGCCTTGTATCATTCAAACCAATCCTATATATCTCATTTGGCTGATAAGTATTCCTTCTATTGACATCAATTGTACATTGCTTTTAAATTGAATAATCAGGATAATGAGAAAGAAACTATTGTGCCCAGTGCTCACCTAGGACTTGTGCTAGAGATGGTCCTGTATGAGCATTTTTCAGAATTGTATTTGCATAACCTGAAAGTATCTGCTAATGTATACTCATTCCGCTCGCATCTAACTGATCAAGATACTAATATACTGCTAATTCTTGGTCCTCAGAAAGCTTTCTATTTGTTGCTGGTGGATCTTGCCTTGAGGGAATCCCATTCCAATGTGCTCGGAGTCATAAAACTGGAATTTCATATTGGTGTGCCAGAGCTGCAAGGTTCGTTTCTCATGTTCTATTCCTTCCAAAGATACAAGAGCAGCCAGGATCCTCGTCTCAGTATCTTCATATAGCTCTACCTACTGGCTGGGGAGCATAACTGTCAGTGGAACTAATGGCATAATTGTGATTGAATTTGTAATATTCAAGATTGGTAAGCAGATATCAGATTTGGTAAAGGGAACTTGAGGATCTTGTAGGTAGCTTTTGAAATTTAACTGAAGGAGATATCTCTAAGTTGTAACTACAGTACTTATACTTTAGATTTGGTATAAATAAAATAAAAATAGTATAATAGGAACCATAGAACTTGATATTGTTGTGCTGCTATTGAAATTCAGTGAAGTTGAATTGCTATATTCTATTGATCAATAAAGAAATAAATAAGCTAAAGCTGAATAGCAATATTCCATTGATCTAAAAAGAAATAAATATTTTCAAGTTGAATAAGAATATTCCATTGATTTATGAAGAAATTAATACATTTAAGTTGCATAGTAATATTCTATTGAGCTGCAAAGAAATAAATACATTTAAGTTGAATAGCAATATCCTATTGGGCTACAAAGAAACTATATTAAGTTGCAAAACTGTATTGATGGACAATACCATATTGAGCCACAAAAAGTTGTGTTGAGCCACAGGTCATGTTGAGATGGCAAGGCATGTTGAGCTGGTGGGCACTCTCTTGAGAGTGCCCCAGGTTGCGAGCGAGCGAGCAGCCAGGGGGTGTGGCTGCAAGCCACACCCTTGGCATGAGTATGGCATTGCCTTGCCAGTGGCTAAGTTGAATTAAATTGAATTTGCGCAACGGCGCGGAGGTGAGAAAGCGGGGGTCTGAAAGCGAAAGTGTTGCGATCTGTTAATTCTTTAGCGCTTTCCTCACGGCTGCCCTTGCTGCTTGTGTGCGCGAGATCCGGGTGGACTCCATTGGATTGTTGACGGTGTTAAGATTAAGTTGTGGCGATTTTCTGCGAGCTTATCTTTTTTTTCCTTCTTCTTCTTTACTTGCAGATGGACGGATGGCATTTATCACATTTCGCACATGTTGGATCTCTACTTCGCAGGGCAGAGCGAGAGAGAGGGGGGGAAGGGTTGGTGGAGTTGATAGTCGGATTTGGTTAATGGTGTTGTGCCAAGTTGTGCTGTTTGTTGGTTTGTTGGTGGAGAGTCCAGTGGTCCATCCTGTCATTTCTGCAGAAATCATCCGATGTATCATACCATACTCGTATTATGTACTGTGCTCGCAATGTCGTGATGTTTGTAAAATGGACTGCTACTGGTACTCGAGTATCGCATACGGCGAAAAATTATCCAGGGCCTCGGAATTCCGGCGGTATGCAGTAGCAGTCCGTTTTACAAACGTCACATTACGAGTATCAAACTCTATTTGTTGCCCGTGCTACAGCTTACCCGTACCAACTTCGGTTGGTTGAAAGGAAAGAAGAAAGGAAGAGTCACACGAAAAACCTGATGATGGTTGTGACATCCTCCATCCATCCATCCTCTGACGTAAAGACCAGATATCAGCGGTAGAATACCGGTAAAGAACTAAGGGAGCCTCAGCCAACGGCACGAGTGCCGTACCGTGGGTTTAACTTAAAAGATTTTGTCTTTTTGGGGGGAGGGAAAGGGACAAGGAAGGAGGGAGGGGGGTTGACTACCGGTACTGTACCAGTGTACGACTCGGGGACCCCGGATCAACTGCTCTTCTGGCTTTTCATTCTCGAATGAATGGAGCTGAACCACGCGAGGCACTGGGTTTGGTGTTGTGCCTAGCGGACTAAGCACCAATGCTTATGACCGTCAGGGGTGAGTAATCCATCCAACGCTGAATGGAAAATGGAGATACGAGCACGGATTTCAAAGCACGGAAGCACGACGGAATTCGGAGAGGGTGGAGTGAGAGTGAGATACGATATGATATATGCTCGAGTACAGTACCCACCATACTATGGATGGTGGATACGGAAGCAGGTCGAATTTAATATGCTGCTGCTGATATCAGACCCTCTGAAGAATGTCGTGCCAAGATAATTTATATTGAAATTAAATGACTTTTTGGGATGGTGTAATTCAAGGAGGTTTTCAAAGAATACACGCCACAGCGCTTCCCTCATCTCGGGCCCGGGCCATAGAGAATTCCTGCTTTTCTAGGCTTGGGAAAGAGGGCAGTAGTTTTGAATACGGAGATTTGAATTACGGTGCCCCACGTACCGTATTCGCCGCTTTCGGCTGCTCATCGTACAATTGGGTAGTAATTTTACAAGGATTTTTGCCGTCCCACCCCTTGATACAGCCCTCTTTTCCCTTTCTTGCTATCAGATTCTGGTCTCTTTCCGACTTCCGTGTGCTCCATGTCCTTTGCTGTGTTTACCAGTATTCATTCTTGCCTCGAGGGAAAGGTCCATTCGTTCTCGGATGCCAGGGATTTGGATAGTCCGGGCGGGAGACTGACCTTTACAACACAATACCGGTTGTTGTTTGGGGGGGGGGAGGCACGGAGGCGGATGAGCTGACGCACGCTTGCAACCGGACTGTCGTTCTCCCTTCTCCCCTCTTCGGTAAGGTATGGGTCCGTCTTGCTGACTACTCAAACACCGGTAATTACTTGTAACTTTAACTTCTCCATTCCCTTCCCTGCTTTCACAAATCTCTCTCTACCTTTTCCTCTCTCTTCTCTCACATCCTTTCCACCTCTCCTCCCCCTCTCTGCCTCCTCCTCTTGTCAACACAATACCTCCCGCAACCATTGCTATCTTCACGGGTCCTCTAATCGAGTTTCCGTGTTGTGTTGTCGATCGGGTTGGCGAACGCTTCCTTGAGTAACGCGTAACTTAGTGGCTGCATAGTTAGGACAACCTCAAGCCCCCCCCCTTCCCCCCCATCCACACACCCCCTTTAAGGACTCGACACATCTCCTAAAGAAATCGTCTGGGTGTTTGGTTCCCTAATACGAATCGCTCTTTATCAACCCTAATTGTACTCACCTGTCGCCCAATTCCTTTCTTCTCTTCGTTATTCAATTTTGGAGAGAATGCCTCGGAAATCATTTTCCCCTGCGTCGCCGACGGTCCCAATACCCATTAACGACGCCCCTCGAGCCCGGTCATCCCCATCATCCCGCAGTGCCGCAGCTAAGGTTGCTCAATTTTTTTCGTCATCACCCAAAACAACGAACTCTCCTCCCGGGTACCTTACTGCATCAGCTTCCTTACTGGCTGCCCAGGAGCAGAGCAACGCCCGTGCATTCTCTCCATCTGTTTCCCTGCCAACCATCTCTCTTTCAACGGCTACAGCGGATAAAACTTCGGATACACCGATGATGCTTTTTTCTCCTCCCTCGCCTGAGGCCGCGAGAAAATTGGCTAGACAACATGCCGAGTTTGGTCCTCTTGGACACGCCAGTCATCAATACGTCTCTCAGCATCCAAAGGGAGCAGAGATCGAGCATCCCATTGAGGATGAGCCGCCGTACTACTATCTGCTTACGACCTACATTTCGTATTTGGTTCTTATCATTTTTGGGCACGTGAGGGATTTCTTCGGAAAGAGGTTCAAGGTTGAAAACTACAAACATTTGAAGGCTCAAAATGTAAGTCGTCGTCATTGCTCCGAGGCGCAGCCGTTGGGATAGCTCAGGGACAACCCCTAATAATAATAATAATAATTACCGTACAGGGATACGCGCCGCTTAACGACGATTTCGACAACTTTTACGTTCGTAGATTGAAGATGAGGATCAACGATTGTTTCGCTCGCCCTATCACTGGCGTTCCGGGCCGTTTTATCAATGTCCTTGATAGGACTTCAGATGATTTTAATCAAACCTTTAAGTTTAGTGGTACCGCGACTGAAACACTGAATATGAGCTCGTATAACTATCTTGGTTTTGCCCAATCGGAGGGGCCTTGTGCCGACGCCGTTGAGGATACCACCCGCAAATATGGGTTGTCTTCTGCAAGCTCACGCATGGATGCAGGAACCTTGGATCTTCATACCGACGTTGAGAACTTGATTGCAAACTTTGTTGGGAAACCCGCTGCTATGGTTTTCTCTATGGGCTATGGTACGAACGCTGCGGCATTTTCTGCCTTGGTTGGCAGGAGCTGTTTGGTGATTTCGGATGAGCTGAATCACGCCTCAATTCGCTTCGGTGTTCGTATCTCTGGCGCCGTTATCGCCATGTATAGGCACAACGATATGAGAGATTTGGAACGTCTTCTGAGGGAGCAGATTTCTCAAGGTCAACCTCGTACTCACCGCCCATGGAAGAAGATTCTTGTCGTTGTCGAGGGATTATATTCTATGGAGGGAACTATGTGCAATCTTCCGGCTTTGATCGGACTTAGAAAGCAATACAAGTTTAACCTATTTGTTGATGAGGCACATTCCATCGGTGCATTGGGGCCTAATGGACGCGGTGTTTGCGATTACTTTGGTGTGGATACGGCAGAAGTCGACATCCTTATGGGAACGCTTACAAAGTCCTTTGGGGCGAACGGTGGTTACATTGCAGCCGAGAAGCACATTATTGATAAACTACGCTCCTCTCATGCTGGCAGCATCTTTGGCGAGACCCCGGCACCCCCCATCCTTACTCAGATTTCGACATCTCTGCGCCTGATTGCCGGTGAAGTAGTGATCGGGCAGGGCGAGGAGCGTCTTAGGCGCCTCGCATTCAACTCTCGCTATCTCAGAATAGGACTTAAGAGACTCGGCTTTATCATTTACGGCCAAGATGACTCACCCATAATCCCTCTCCTGTTGTATAACCCCGCCAAGATGCCAGCCTTCTCCCACGAAATGCTTCGTCGCAGGATCGCTGTCGTCGTTGTTGGATACCCGGCCACTCCTCTTGTTAGCTCTAGGGCCAGGTTTTGCGTATCCGCAGCTCACACCAAGGATGACCTGGATAGACTCCTCACCGCATGCGATGAGATTGGAGATGTCCTGCAACTCAAGTTTTCCAGTGGCATCGCTGGTGGTGCCATTCCTTTGGCGCCTGGTGCGACGCCGGAAATGGAAAAGGAGCGGAAGCAACGCGGTACCTTGATCGCTGTTCCTCCAAGGTGGCCTTTGGAAGAAGTCTTGAAGAGAGGCGTTAAGGACGTCCAAGCTCCTCTTAGATGATCGTTAAATGATGCTCAATGTCTTTCTGTTCTCTTTGCATGGCGAGTACGGTTTCTTGCAGTCACATTTCTGGAATGTCTTTTCTAGAGATTAATGTACAGACACTTTACCTTCCTATTCCCTGTGAGCGAGGGTATTGGGGGCATAAGTTGTGAATGCATTGTTTCGTTTTTACTTTTATCTTGGAGTTGGCTTGTTCCTTTTTATTTTGTTTTGTTTTTACCCTCTCTTGGACCGATAGCTTCTTCAGTCGGTAGTTTATATTCCCTTACCCCCCTAATAATAATTTCCATTTCTCTTTGAGGAGTTTTTTTTTCCCTTTTTTATAGATTTGACTACTTTTTTCTTCTGCTTCTCTCTCGGTGGGAAACGGGATGCGATAGCTTTTACGGCGGGGCATAACGGCCGAAAACAAGAAGTCATAATGTTTAAAAAGAGGTGAGGGCTTTAATCATTGGAAACCAGGAAGTTGTTTTCGGGCTGTATCATTATGTAGATGGGCTTGGGCTTGGCAGGTGTTTTTTTTTCCTTTCTCTTGTTCTTTTATAGCTCTTCCGGAAATTTGGTGGATGTTTCTGGGGAATGTTCTTACTTTTCTTTTTCCCTAATATGCTGTTCACGGGCGGCCGTCGTCTTGTAGCGCGCTTCCCGGGGGGGTACCACACTGATTTCCTCGTTGATGCTGTCGGCTTAGAGTCCCCGAGAGAGTCGAAGAAAGGTCCGATGGATGGATGAAGATGAAGATGGATGTAATCGTGCCCTGGTAGGCCTTAATGTACTGTACTTCTTTTGGAAGTAACAGACTATCATGACGGATCGCCGAGCTACAAACTAATGTCATATGAATGTTACTTTTTTTCTTTTTCTTTTCTTGTCTAGATCTGTGTAATTTCATTGGGAGGGAGGAGGCGAAAGGGTGGTCGATGCCAGTGCTGTGCGTGTGGATCTCTTCCCCGGCAGTGCTTTACGAGGACAGTACGAGTACTCGTGCCTCCGAGCCAAGAATTGGCACCTCTTTGGGAATAGTCTCCACGGACCCACAAAAAGTATAGCGTTGATGCTGCTTTTCAAACAGGTTCATACATGGCTGCATAATTAGAAGCAACAAATACCGTATCATAAAACTTGGGAGTGATATTTTGCCATACAAAAGTGATTGATAAGTTTTTGAGGCATATGCTCCCACTCAGTATAAAAGGCCTCTTGAACATGCTGTTTTGTGTTCAAACAGCACAAACACTATACCCTCTATGGGTCTGCGGAGGCTATTCCAAAAGAGGTGCCAATTCTTGGTTCGGAGGCACGAGTACCGGTATGGTGACCGCAAACTCATGCAGTTGATGCTCGTTCTGTGAGTGCGAGCTGGCTGGCTGTGCGTCGTACGTGATGTTCTCTGTGAGACAGATGACTGCAGTCCAGATCTCTACCATACTCTCTTCAACAGGACTGTACTGTACCGTTCCGGTATTCTTCCTATGGTACGGTACAGTACTGGCTCCTCCCATCCATCTTCCATCCGTTACCGGATTCTTCCAGAACACGGGCCGAAACTTCCCCCCCACCCTCCCTATAACCAATCAAACATCTGTTCCTGAAAGCACTTAGCGTAGCACAATCTGTTGTGCTTGCGACACTGACTTGCCATCCCATCTCATACATACTTGTCTACCTACCCACCAGTGCAAAGGCATAAGCTGCATTTAGTTCCAAATGCTGTACCTGTCCTGTGCAACTTACCAATCCGGCGAGCGAAGCGGGAAAAAAAAAAGTCAGCCTCGCGAACACGAACTTTGGAAGCGGTGGAGGGAGTTCTTTTTTGGCAGCCTTGTGTTTGGGGCTTGCGATGGTGTATGGGTGTGGTTGCGTCACATTCTGGGAGGGAAGGGAATGCGCACTTGGAGTCGGACCGGAAGTTGTCATACTAGGCTGTGAATTTACCTACTTGCATAGGGGTGATGGATGGACGCGGGGGGGGGAAGCGGGTTTGCACTTGTTCGATGGGGGATGGATGAGTTTTGATCCATGGTATTTTTTTTTTTGTTAAATCCTTTGATTGTTTTTATAGGGTACAATCTCTGTATACAACCAGTAGGTTACGACATAAAAACCCAAACACACAACAAACAAAAGAAAATTATAAAATAACCCAACAAAACAAATAACAAAATTCATCTAGGCGCTCAGGCCTTTCACCCCATCCTTTCTCAAACTCAACATATTAAGAAAGCAACTGTGACATTCTGGTAAAGGGCGCATCCCCTTTCAANTCTGTATACAACCAGTAGGTTACGACATAAAAACCCAAACACACAACAAACAAAAGAAAATTATAAAATAACCCAACAAACCAAATAACAAAATTCATCTAGGCGCTCAGGCCTTTCACCCCATCCTTTCTCAAACTCAACATATTAAGAAAGCAACTGTGACATTCTGGTAAAGGGCGCATCCCCTTTCAATGGAAAATTAACCTTATGTTTTGAAAACAACTTCAACAAATCATTCATTAAACCTTTTTCTTCTTTCTTGAAACCAAACACTGCCGAATCTGCGTCAAAATCACGCACCCTCTCGTCTAGTGTTCTCCAAGTCTTCTCCATTACCAGGCATCTATCTATTACATGCCCCAGTGTGTCTTCTTCCAGTTCGCATCTCCTGCATGTGCGGTCTTGCTCCCTTGTCTTCCAATCCTGCTGATCCGTAAGATAGCTCTTTCCTGCCTTGATCTGATGTATCCATCCTGCTAGGAACTTCGGCTTGTTCATATATGTCCAGCAGGAGCGGTACGGAGGTTTCCACTTGTATCTTTCTGGGTACGGGCGTTCACACCAAAGGTGATAAACTTGACTCCTGATATGATCTACTCCCGTCCAGTACTTCTCATCATTCACGTCTGAGGTCGTGTAGAAGGGATGTGGTTTGAGTGGGAGTATCCACTTTTGATAGACTACCTTTGCAATCGCAGCGCATCTATCTATTGGTAGGTACCGTTGTACTGAGGTTGAGCTGCTTGAGTTCCACGTCTTTGGTCGGGTTCCTCCAGGCTTCTCGAAGGCCTGGTGTCTCGCTGTTTCAATCCTAAACGCTATTCTCATGGGGAAGCCTCCCGGTATTAGGGCCGCGGCATAGTTGTTTTCTGGGTTTGCTGTGGCAAACCTTATCGCTGCCATAGACTAGATCTCCATGATGTATAGTCTAAGCGGCATCAGGCATGCCTCGGCACTTAGCGCTTGTGTATCGGTGGCATAGAAGCAATTCGTTATCCATCTTTGTACTCTCCTCCAGAAGGTCTCCATCTTGCCCAGAACTGTTGCAGATGGGTCGAAGACCTCAGCTCCATACAGGAGTGTCAGAAGGATGATGCCTTTTGCCAGTCATCTGAATGAGTAGGGTGTCAGACCCTTGCCACACCCTGAGAGTCTCTGAATCTGGTTAAAGGCTGCCTGTGCTAGGGTCAGCCTTTTGTAGTAATGTACTCCGGTCGCGAGTCCTGGCATTCACCAGTATCCCAGCTATTGCAATCCATTCGTGGTCGGCTGTACTGTATGTCTGTCTACCTTTATGCTTAGGGGTTCAGGTTTTCTCCTCTGCCTTGGAGTTGTCCAGTGTATCATGTTTGTTTTCTCAATTGAAAAGCTGAGGCCTAGCCCTTTAGCTATTTGCTTGACCTGTCTCCATGCCCTCTGTAGAACTATGATATTTCTTTCGTAGGAGTCATTTGCTACTGTAATTTTGAAATCATCGATATAGGAGAGCATAAAACCCTCTTGTGTCGGTATGTCTAAGTGTAACTCCCTTACGTATAACACGAAGAGTAGCGGAGATAAGAGTGATCCCTGTGGGATTCCTGTGTTGATTCTGTGTGATGTCCTCGGCCCTCCTGGGAAGAGAACGGTACATTTCCGGTGTGCAATGAATGCGTTGATCTACTTGAGTAAATAGTCGGGGCACTTTCGACTGCGCATGACTTCCAGCATCTTCTTGTGGTCCACATTGTCGAAGCCTCCCTTGACATCGAGGAATAGTGACGTAACCTTTTTATCTCCAAATTGGTATTCAGTTACTCTATTATAGAGTGCCATTGCGGTATCTGCCGTGCTTCTTCCTGCCACACTTCCCATTTGTTCTAACTTATACCCTCCACCCCAGTTCAGTCTCGCTAGCCTTCATGCTACTATGCATTCCACCAACTTCAAAAAGGTTTGCATAAGTGCAATAACTCTGAAACTCCTCAGTTGAGAGTAGTCCTTCTTTCCTGGCTTGGGGAGCAGGATGCCCCAACTCTCTTTGAGGATCTCCAGATGCAGCGACTATTTCAACATCTGCGTCACTAGGTACAGTGTGATTTCGTTGTTTGCCTTGTGTATTTGTTTCCAGACTCCATACGGGATCTGGTCGGGTCCTGGGGCGGAGTTGTTGCTACATTTATCCAAAGCATTTCCTACCTTCCTAGGACTAATTTCAGACTCTTTTCCAAAGCCATCCTGTGTGGGGATGACCACAGGGGCTGGATTAGGGTTAGGGGGAAAAAAATGCTCCATCACCAATCTATCTGTTTCCATTGGAGTTAGTCCTTTTCCAGGCACCTTCCCTCCTGCTTCTTGTTTTATGAATTCGTTTGCTGTCCAAATATCATTTTTCTTGCATTTCTCCAGGAACGAGTCCCAGTGTTCTGTCTTCTTCTTCTTCAAGGCTTTTCTGTATATCTTCTGTGCTGTTACCACTTCCTGATCACTAAGTCTATCCCTTGTCCTTAGTTGTCTGTTCCGCAGCCATGTATATGCCTTTCTCAGGTCCGTGAGTTCTTTGTCCCACCAGGGTTTTGACCACCTGGTTGGGTTCTTCATTGGCACGTTGTTTTTAACTACTGCCGAGACCAGCCAAAAGTTGAAATTGAAACATTCCTCAGCCTCTCTTCCATTTGCATGTTCCCAAAATCTCATGAGTCCTTCCAGTCCTCTTGCTCTGTGCGCCGCCGTGCAGGCCTTTAGTGGTAAACCTAAAGCCAGTAGAGTGCGTCCTTCTTCATCTGTCCACCTGATCTTCTTCCAGTCAGGTGCTGGCTGCACTATTTGAAGCCACCTACTAGCAAGTGTGGTGACGATGGCGATGTGGTCTGATCCTATGCTATCTATAGTATGGCCCCATGTTCGTACAAAGGGGTGCGCCAATCCGTTGACCAGCATGTAGTCTATAGCTGATGGTCCATGTCCTTCTGTATCCGGGAATCTGGTGTATATGCCCGGTTCACTTATGATCATGTGCCTTTTTAGTGAGGCCGCCCTAAATATTATTTCCCCTACCCTTCTGTCCTCTGAAGAAATATCTCTAAGGGGGTCAGTGTATGTGGAGTGAATGTTAAAGTCCCCACATACCAGTGAAGGAAACTCAAATATATGAAAAATCCACTCTGGAGACACTGCAAACCCAGTGTCTCCCACTGTATTATAAACATTTGATACCAAAATTGTTCTCCATCCTTCCAACAGGTCTTGTCCATGCGAGTCAAACCTTGCTACCAGCAGGGAATCCATAGAAAACAAGAAAGCACTATAAGCAACCACCTCTGTGAAGGCCCTTCGTATATAAGTACACACTCTCAGCTTCTTAGAGCAGGCGGGAACAATGCAAGTATATCCCGGGGCCCTTGAAGGGTACCCGTTGAACAAAGCTAGATCCGGTAAACAAACAATCAAAGGCGACTTTTTCGTAGTAATGAAAACAATGTAAGAAAAACAACATTGCACCCATGGCAATTATGCTGAACTATTTTAAAATCTTCTGAAAACTCTTCAGTATTCCTGCTCTGGTTTTCTTCTACTTCTGCTATAATTATATCATGGGGTGTTCGGGCGTGTCCGCATAGGGGTTGTGGGCAAGATAGAGCTCTTGAGCTCATTCTTTCACTGCTATTTTGGTTGAGCAGGTATCATCTCCTGCCGTATAGCTTTCTCTGCAGTTGGGAAATCTCATTGGCGACCGTGGGCAACACCCGGCGACTGGTCTAACATTCACTTTTTTTGGGCACGACGACGATGAACACCGATGACTTGACCTTTTATGTTTGTCGGAACATATCGCACATGTGTGGTACCGGTCTCTGCATCCCTCCTCAGGATGTCCATACCTCTGACATTACGTGCATTGCATCATTGGGGCTGACTTCCACATAATGTTTGACTTTCGAAACTTTCTGAACAGTAGGACCTCCGCGGTCATATCGTCAGCTTTTTCTGCTGGGACAGTGACGATCAGGGAGGCTCCCTTTTTCTTTTCTCTATCTTGTTCTTTTTTCAAGTATCTGACGTTGAAAGGTTCGTAGCCGTATCTAACCTTAACTGCTTCAGACAGTTTTTCTCTCATCTCTTGGGGTTCTCTGGGAGTATTGAGTGCGGTAAACCATGTGCTACAATCTGTGTAACGATGGGTGCTGAGCGAAGAAGAGAGTAGATCTCTCCTTCTGCTCCCAGAGTTGTGTTGATTTCCTTCGTAATTGTTTCGAAGTATTGAATATAGGCTGTGGCCTCCGTGTTCGCCGGTGTCAGAAAGGAAACATTCCCGTTCAACTTGTTTATACAAACTTGAAGGTTAGTGGCTCCTTTAAACCCACATTCCATCAGTTTCCTGGCTACCACTACGCTTACTTTCGCCTCTGACTCTTGAGCGGCTTCCACCAGGTTGGGGTTAATTGCAGTTGTGTAAAAACGGCGTTTGGCTATAGCCACCTCCCTGGAGTCTTTCTTCTTCTCTGTCTTCTTTTTTCTTTCCACCTTTTGCCAATTGTCCTTATCTGGGTCGGCTGTATTGGGTTGTGCTGCTTGGGCATAGGTTACTTTGGCTGTTTTTCTTTTGGATTTTGTGGGGGTGTGGGACCCTTGTCTGCGGGCCGCTTTAGAATCTGCCTGGGGGTTGTTGGTTCCACTTGTGCTGTAGGACTCCTTCCTTGCTTGGAGTCATTCCATTTTTTCCCTTTTTCCGGGGTCGGGGGCTCTTGCTGTTGCGGTCTCTGTTGGACCACCTTCGTGAGATTTTCAATTGTGGCTGCCATATCGTCGACCCTCTTGTATAGTCCCATTACCATGGTGAGGAGAACCAGCTCCGAGTAACCAAAGTTGATTTCGTTTGTATCATTTAGCTTGTTGGCGATATGGGAGCCCTGCTGGAACCTGGTAGTTTTGAACGCCCATTTGACTCTTTTGAACAGCTGGTTGAAGGCCATTTGATCACTTGAATTAGTGGCAGGTGACATAGGTGAGGAGGGCCCATGCACAGGGTTGGAGGTTGTCTCATCAACCTCCATTCCTGTGTCATGTACCCCCAGACCCCTGTTCTGACCACTTGACATGTGAGAAGCTACTTCACGATGTCAGCTTGGTGTTGTGAGAGTGGGAATTTTCCAATTGAGACTGAAAATTTGCGTGTGATTTCAATCGTGAGGAAAATAGGGGGAGAGAAGCTTGTTTGATCCATGGTATGATATGATAATAATTATAATGGTGTTTTCAGAGAACGGAGGGAGGGAAGGAGGGAAGTGAAGTGAAGTGAAGGGTGGTTTGGTTAGCTTTTGCTTTTGCTTTTCGACCGGTTTCGTAATGTATCATTGCTTTGCGTAGCTGCACGGTATCATACGGTAGACTATTCTTTCCTTTCTTTTGTCGACTCACAATCACTCACTCACTCGCTCACTCGGCGCTCTCGTAGAATTTCATGCGTGTTACCATACCACACCGGTATTATACCGGCACTATACCTGCAGTAATACTTACTAGCACTAGTTGCAGGACTAGTACCGAACAAGTACTTTTCGACTTCACCAGTACCGTGCTCTATCATACCGGTACAGTACCTAATTACCACCTGCCATAGTCAAACTGCCTACCATGAGTATCGCGATATGATATACGGTACCGTGGGTTCTACAGACGAGTCCTGTGAAGAAACATGTCGGGGCCTAATTGGGCGCGTTGTCGAGTCAAGTTCGGTTCGTATTAACAACTTTTCTTTCTTTCCCCTCCAATCGTATAAGATGGGGGAAGAAGGGGGAAGATCCGTCGGCCGATCCAGAGGTTCGTGGTGGCGGAAGCCGATGGGTAGTGTGAGTCTTGATTAGTTTTGGAGAGGGGGGGGGAGGGAGGGATCATACTTGTATCATACGGGAGGCCATATTGGGATGATGGATGGGAGCAGGGAGGGGGGGGATTGCTTAATTGCGGATTGGTTTTATTATGGGCGAGCCTTCTTTCTTTCTTTCTTTCTTACAAATAATCTTGTGCGGTGGTGAGGTCCATTATACGAGTGGGAAGATCTGTAGGATGAGTACGGGTACAGTACCGGTACGGTAAGTCTTTACCTTCCGTTCCGCAAGGTTTTCCTTCTCTTTCCTTCTTCATTCCGACTGCGGACCAAGTTGGCTTCGTGATCGCTTTCTTTCCTTTTTTTTTATTTTAAATTTTACCCTTTCCTTTTCTATTTTTGAACGGGTGAATACTGTGGATATGGTACGAGTAGGCTACCGCATCGTATCGGTAGTTGATGCCCTTCCTGGGTAGTTAGACGAACCAAAAGATCCTGTTTTGTTTTCTGATTTTTTTCTTTCTTTTTCCCTTCTGATTCTGTTTTGGCGGCTGTGTCAATTGGTTACGCCTCCGGGGTCTGGGACAGGGCTAAGTTGCGGGGGTTTTTGTCTCGGAGCTATTTGGGGCTGTCAAAGTAGCATATACCAGTACGAGTACCGGTACTCTTCTGCGGCGATTGCCCCCCCTCCCCCCCCACGGTCAGAGGCTGAGGATGCGGGGGGTACCGTGATTCGACTCGAGCAGACGTGATGTCTACCTAGCTACAGTACCGGTACCGGTATCATAAGAGGAGAGCATGAAGGGCCCCGATGTGGTCCTCGATGCAGGGCAAGGGACCCGGTGATTACAGAACCTCACGGTAAATCATCATCGGGGTCATCATGCAAATCTGCGCCGGGGGCGATCGTGAAGCTGTTGGTGGAATGCAGCTACAGTAAACCAGCGGCGCTAGAATGCAAGAGATACAGTGCTTGTAGAATAAAAGGGAATGAAGAATAATGACAAGACAATAGTAATAATATTTATGATAGGTTCCTTTTTGCTTTTTTTTTTTTGTTTTTACTCGAAGGAAGGAAAAGATGGTGGGATAACTTGCGTAATGGCGAGCAGAACGGGCCTCTTCACGACCACTCCCAACACAGGCAGCCACCACTATCCTATGAGCAGCGACGGTGGTTTATCTTACTTGTGCGATAGTTGCACGGCATGTAATCAAGTCTCACTCACCACCACCACAACCACAACCACCGCCTGTAGGACTCCCGTGTGGGTGGAAGCTTTTCTACGTGTGTGAGTGAGTTTGTGCGAGCTGCGAGCGAGTGTGTCCAGGGCCAGGGACAAGCATGGATGTGGGGTGAGTGCTATTAGCTATCATAGCTTGGCTGGAGAATCCAACTGGCTTACCCCATGAAACACTTTTCTCCCTTCCTTTCGTTGCCCTATCGGCGGTCTGCCTACAGTACTCGATGTTGGAGGCCTGCTCACCACCAGTTATGGACGCCAAATACTCGAGCACCGGTTTCGGGGTCGTGTGTGGGTGAATGTGTGTGGGTGAGTCTGGTTTATGGTGGGTGGAGGGGGGGGG
>PYWC01000007.1:462110-487018 GCA_003182015.1 Tuber magnatum
GGGGAGGTGGTATTGGTAGTGGGGGTGGGGGTGGTCGGGGGAGACCGGTCGTTGTCCAACGTAGACAACTACCAGAGATGCGATGCGTTACCTTCAAGAAGCTGCCCAGCAAGCATTTTTGGGAGAGCGGACTGATCGCGTGCGACCACATCATCAGGGACATCAGTCCCGATGCTGCGGAGAGACGGATCCGAAGACATGAGAAGCCCGGGAAGGGGGTATTGGCTGTTCTTAGTGGGATGGCGTTTTACCAACGAGAACACATCAGAATACAGGAGGGTAGACTGAACGATGCGGAGAGGGATCCAGGATGGCATTGGACCATCTCTGCTGTCGGTAAGGAAAAGCCCAGTGGCATAAAGACATTCTGGGCAATATACTCCCGTTTACCAAGAGGTCAGAAGGGCTCCCAGTACCACCACCAACACAGCATTGGCGGCCCGCAGCCCCACATGCCGCGTGGGGAATCGAGAGGACGACCCAGCTCCCAGCATCGCCAGCGTCCGTACGGGGAGGAGGAGCCATTTGGGCCGGGGAACTTTGGCGTTCCAGCACTTGAGCCTCCGAGGCTACCCCTGCGATCTAATCAGAATTTTGATTACATTGATGGGCCTAGGATTAGTGAGGTCGAGCCTCCGATCCCTGGGTCATTCCCGCAGTATCAGGACCACCACCACCAGCAGCAGCAACAGCAGCAGCAGCAGCAACAACAACAACAGGGCAGGGAAGAGCCTTTCCCGAGATCAGCCATAAGAAGCCACCTCCCGCAGGGGACGTTCGGCGCGGCAGACCCTTATTCGAACGTTCCCGGAAATAGGTCTTCTATGCCTGCTATGCCTGGTAGTATGGGAGGCATGGGAGGTGACATGGGGGGTGGTATGGGAGGTGGCATGGGAGGTGGTGGCATGGGAGGTGGTATGGGAGGAGGTGGTATGGGAGGAGGTGGTGTGGGAGGAGGTGGTATGGGAGGAGGTGGTATGGAAGGTGGCATGGGAGGCGGTATGGGAGGTGGTATGGGCGGTAGGGGAGGCATGCCACCCGGTATGCCCAATGGTATGCCCAACGGTATGCCCAATGGTATGCCCAACGGTATGCCCAACGGTATGCCCAATGGTATGCCCAACGGTATGCCCAACGGTATGCCCAACGGTATGCCCAATGGCCTCCGCAGCGACCACCCCCTACGCGATGCAGACTTCCGTGACCCCCGGGATCGCGACCCCCACCGCTCAAACTCCCACCCCCGAGGGCCCTCTTCCTCCCAACCCCGCCGCCGCAAATAACTTGCGTAATGGCGAGCAGAACGGGCCTCTTCACGACCACTCCCAACACAGGCAGCCACCACTATCCTATGAGCAGCGACGGTGGTTTATCTTACTTGTGCGATAGTTGCACGGCATGTAATCAAGTCTCACTCACCACCACCACAACCACAACCACCGCCTGTAGGACTCCCGTGTGGGTGGAAGCTTTTCTACGTGTGTGAGTGAGTTTGTGCGAGCTGCGAGCGAGTGTGTCCAGGGCCAGGGACAAGCATGGATGTGGGGTGAGTGCTATTAGCTATCATAGCTTGGCTGGAGAATCCAACTGGCTTACCCCATGAAACACTTTTCTCCCTTCCTTTCGTTGCCCTATCGGCGGTCTGCCTACAGTACTCGATGTTGGAGGCCTGCTCACCACCAGTTATGGACGCCAAATACTCGAGCACCGGTTTCGGGGTCGTGTGTGGGTGAATGTGTGTGGGTGAGTCTGGTTTATGGNGCGAGCGCGACCGGGAATATCGCCCCTCCCCAAACCACCACCCACTCCCCCGCGGTCGAAGCTTGAGAGAACCTCGTCGACGCAGCACTTACAACATGGGGGCTGGACACCCAGAGATAATATACGAATACGCTCTCGCACCCCGAGATGGCACTGGGGGAAGGCCGAGGTACAGGACCGCGTGCCACAATACAGATAATCGTCGGCTCAGGAGTCTGACTCGGAGACGTAGTGGGTACTTTGGGGATGGCAGGGAGTACGATTATGAGTACGAGAGCGCCGACGATGTTGCCAACGGGATGAGGGACCTTTGGCTTAATAACGGGCGGGGGCGGCCCATAAGGCAGTCGAGGTATGAGACATATGTGGACCAAGGGTTGGTTGCGTATGGGATGGACTAATGTAACGGGTTTTTTCGTTTGACTTTATTTGGGTGTTTATTTTGTATTTTTCGGCCAGGATTTTTTTTCATCCCATTCATATTTTCCTGTCTATTTTGATTTCCTCTTCCTCCTCTTCTTCTGGAACGTATCATATCGTACTTTTTTCTTCTCTTCTATTACTCCTCACCTCCCCTATCCAATCCTTTGTATCATACACAAGTATATAACCCGCGCTCCTCCATTGAACCGCACGGGACGCCATAAAAAGCGGGAAACAAAAAAAAAGCAATTATCCCTCCCCTCCTCACAAGTGAGTTCTTTATTCAATTGGACATTCCAGTGTCCCCCATGATTGGCTCGCACACGACAAGCCGTGTCTTCCGTGCCCGCACAAGCGATTGGACGAACCCGCCGCGATATCAGATACCCCAAATGCCAATCACACCGATTCCGAAAAGGAAGATGCGGATATATCATACAATCCGGCACAATTACAGGATCATCCATCCATCCGCATCCGAACATCGCATCCATTCATCCCGAGAATCATTCATCCGTACTTTAGTACGTGGTAGGCGGGTGGAGTGAGAGTGAATTAAATACGTGGATTGTTAGGACCGATTGGTGGAAATGTTGTCTTTCCCTCCCTTTTTTTTTTCCTTCGGGGAAAGAAAAAAAAGGGCGATGGTCTTAGCTTAGTGGTAGTGTACGGTACGATATCGGGAGTGGTTGTTTGTTCATTGGAGGTGGTCGTTTTCTATGCTGTACTGTATACTGTACAGTGCTGTGCTGTAATAAAATCGTACCATATTTATGTTATGGTCGGGGCGGGAGCGTGGATTGTACTAGTTTACAGTAAGCTACTGGGCTGTGCTGTACCGTACCGTACCTGAGTGAATTCGAAATATGGTACCACTAAAGTTGGGACCTAGATTCCCTCTTTCCTTTTCCTCCCTTATCCCCCCTAACTACTGCGGGGTTGCGCTCGGGGGCTTAACTTGGGGAAAATCCAGACTTTTCCTTTTGGTCTTGTCAAGTGCTGTTATCATACCATACTCCTAGAGGGAAGGAAGGGTGGTCAGCGAGTGATACACCGTGACCTGATTGGTTAAAGCACAACCACTGAAATTTAATGCGAAAAAATCATCTTGTTTTTTTTTTTTTTTTTTTAAAGTACAGATTAAAAACACGGCACACCTTCACCCTCCATCCCATCAACCCACAATTTCCCTAATTCGCCACACCTTTACTCCAGTCCCTTCAGCCCACTTGCAAACCCAACCGTGCCAGGATATCAAGATATGCCATTCGGCTTCGCTGTCGCGGCTTCGTTCCGGCTCTTAAGATGTAGGCCTATGGAGTCGTCGAAGCGAGAGGCACGCTTTGGGGGGATGACGACGTCGCCGAGTTTGCGTACGGCTTGGGGTTTTGGTGGGAGGGAAGTGGTATGGGAGGAGGTGGTGTGGGAGGAGGTGGTATGGGAGGAGGGGGGAGGGAAGGGAAGCATGTGGTGGGGGGCATTGCTGGATTTTTTAACACCATACAACTACCGTATGGTACGGTGGCTAGTCTGCTGGAGTGCTGCTCTAACTACCAAGCGAAAAAACATGGTATAAACTGCTGGTGTCTTGCTCCTCTAGTTCCTTCACTCCTTCTCCCCCTCCTTCTTCGCCTTCCTCATTTCCGCCTTGCATTTCTTCCCTTCCGTTCCTCTCAAGCCATTGATTTCCCGACCATTCAAGAGCACAGGAGGACCCCCAAGATCAGCATTCACTTGCCTTCTCCCCACACTGTTCTTCTAGCGAGGCTAGCTTTGCAGATCCTCAGTTCTTATCGTTAGGCATCAGGTGTTCACTCGTCCCTTCGCTATTTTGTCATATTATTGCCATTCCTTCGCGCGGCCTTGCCCTCATTTAAGGATACAAAAATGGCCTTCGCCCTTCCCCACACATCACAGAGCAGGTCCGGCCAATTCCAAGAGGGTCCCGACCCAAAACTCCAATTCGATCTCTCTCAATTCGACCCAGACGCCGAATTCCGCCGCCATGTTCCCGATCCCCATGGGGAATTTGACGACAGACCGCGAGGGCGGGACATTCGCCCCAGGATTCACCAGGATAACCCACCCCGCCCCAGCCCCGTACCAAACTCCTCAGTGCAGCGGCGGGCCACTGTCGGAAGGGGTGTGCGCCCGGAAATGTCTCAGGACATTCCGGGAGCTTTCCCGGGAGGTGGTATTGGTAGTGGGGGTGGGGGTGGTCGGGGGAGACCGGTCGTTGTCCAACGTAGACAACTACCAGAGATGCGATGCGTTACCTTCAAGAAGCNCCCTGCTCCTCCATGATCCCCCTCAGCATCCCTTCAATCTCCGCCCTCCTGGCCGCAAGTAACTCTTCCACCGCCTTCTCTACATTAGAATACGTATCCCCTCGTAAAACTGTAGCTTCGATCAACTCCGCGGCCTTGCCCTTATCCCTCGCAAGCAAACTCGGGTCGCGTTCGATCTCTGCACCGGCGATTTTCTCGAGGGCAGTTATGAAGTGGAGTTTTGTGTCCTCCAGCGCATGGTTGCGTTGTTAGCGGAGCTGAGGGAGGAGTGGGGGGAGGCGGAAGGGGGAATACCGTATCGGTGAAAGATTGGTAGATATCTTTTCGTAAAGAGTCGAAATGGCCGCGCTTTTTGTAGGTTGTTTTGAGAAGATCGATTGTGGATTTCGCTTCCTCGGAGAGGATTGGCGTGGGGGGTAGGGATGGGTGTGGCGGCGGGAGGGTGGAGGCCGGGCGGTGGTGATGGTTATCGTGGTGGTGGTGTCCATTTGTTAGGGGAGAGTTGGAGGGACGGTAGGAGTCTGACATTGAGTGCTGTGGTCACCGAAGGAGAGGCAGAGGTGGGCGGGAGCTTAGCAGAGCCCAGGGAATCGACAAGTGGAACCGAGACTTGGCCCCGGTGTGATGACTAAGATGTCTTGGATCGGTCTTTGCATGCGATGTCACTCGCTTTGTTGACTTGGCGAGATGGGGGGTGGGGAAGTTTTCCCAGAGGATTGTTTGGGATTTATGGTGAAATTCCCAGGCTATGATGCCTTGTGATGCTCGCACTCGTGGGCCTTGCAATCCTATTGCATATTGTACGGGCTGTTGGGTATATGATACCATATTGTTTGAGGGGGTTGTACTCATGAGGAGTTCGGTAGCCGGCATTAGGAAAAAACAACCCCCCGATGTGGCTTGGCACGCCTATCACCGAAACCTAGGCAAAACATTTTTCCCCTTATGATACCCCAACCGTCAATTGAGCTCCGACGGCTCCTCCCCTTTCCCCCGCACCCAAATCCAGCCGCCCCCATTCATTCGCCCGGCTGCACCAAATTTTTTGGGCGGAGAACCCCTCCTTATGAATGGATTACACCCCGTCTCAATCTCCTCCAGCAAGAGATTCCGACTTTGTCCTCCGGGCACCCGTGGGAGGGTGCTATCTCTACGGCTCGCCCACAGTGCCCGGTCTGCCACGTATCCGGCTCCGGCTCCACTGCCATCTCTATCAGTGGCCTCGAAGGGGTCCAAGAGGGATATTCCCGGCGATTCAAGGGCGTTTTCACCGCTTGATACTAGCATCACGGGACTCGCTCCGATCGTCGTTTACCAGCGCGGTACTGCCGTTAGAAAGCTCCTACAGGCGATAGAAAATAGGTCTGATCCGGCGATATGGCATCACTTCATACAGGTGCATAACCAAGGTCTCACATATCAATTGTCTGCCGGGGAGTTCTCTTCAGTATTACTTTCGCTACGACCGAACCGGTACCTGTCCTTGCGGCCTCGGCATTACATAGACGAGTACGGCCGCGGACAAGTTCACAGAGTGAACTATAGTTTTAAAGAGTTCCGGTCAAGGCTGAGGGTTGTCACCCAGGTGATGCAGCGGCACGGGTATCAATTGGGCATCATCGAGTACTGCCATTTACTGGACTGCGCGAGGGCCGGCGGTGACATGAGCATGGCGGATGATCTATGGCGTCAGATTGTCGCCCGGGAAGACCTGACGCCGGATACGTGGACTTATAACTGCTATGTTGCCGCAAAAATCGGAACTATAGCCAGCCAGCGGGGCGTTCGCATGTCCCAGTGGACGATGCAGAGTCGGCGGACCGTAACCGCGAAGCACATGCGAGCGTTCGCATCACAGATGTACGCCCGAATGATCCGGGAGGCTGTGCATCCCAATAGCATGACCTTTGATCTTCTGGTCATAGCTATGTCTCGCGCGGGGGATATCGGGGGTGTAAAGGAGTTACTTATGAGAGTATGGGGCGTGAACGTCAATGGTCTGGCGAAATCCGATAACAATCTGGGCTCCGAACCGCCTACTGTTCCCCCCGACTCCGTTATATATCCTACGAAGCACACGCTAGCCACGTTCTCAATGTGCTTCGGCTCCAACAACGAAATCGAGACAGCGATCAGAGTCGTCGACCATGTATCCCGGAGATACAAAGTCCCGATATCACTACCTGCCTGGATCAACCTGCTGAATTGGACATACACTCTCACTCGCCCGCCCGCGCGGGTCATGCCTGCTCAATCCGTGCTGGAGATCTGGGAAATCATGAGGGCGCCGCCATACAACGTTGGACCGACGATAGAAATGTACGACTATCTCGTCCGGTCCCTCATCTGGCGGCAATACGTCTCCCCCGCGGAGGAAAAGATGAAGGAAGCGGTGGGGATGTACGACAACCTGCTCCAGCGCTCCGTAGACCTCGACAAGGAGTACGACACTGTCGTTGGAGAAACAAGCTTCGACACAGCGGTCCGGCAGATCGGGGTATTGAAGGAGATCGCCGTCGTCAAGAGGGAATTACATCGCTTCCGGTCCATGGTGCGGCGGTGGGTGGAACTGTTGATTCTGGGAAAGGGCATGAACGCGGAGTACACGCGCAGAAAGGTTCCAGAGATCGTGGCGGCGTGGGCGTACTTCTTGGATGAGAGGGCGGTTTACACTATTGACTCGGGATATATTGTGCTGGAGCTTGGGCGGGAGAGGGAGTGGAGTCCTCTGCCGATTCGGCGGAGGAAGAGGCCGTGGACACCGCTGGGGACTGGGGCTAAGGAGGTGGATTACTTAGATTAGATGGGTTGGGCTGGATGTGTTTTGCCGGCGTTGTGGGAAGTGGAGCGATTGGGTTGGTTGTAGATATTGCTAGGTGTTGAAAGTGGAGGGCATACCTAGATTTCCCTCTTTTTTTTTCATTGAGGTTAGTTCAGATGCACTGCTTTCCTGTTAAGGGATTGAACAGCGTCTTGAACCCGTTAATTATGTATGATTGTTGGTGGTAATGAGAGAGCCTAGAGCTATTATCCACGTTAAAACAAACTCTAACCCAAACATTGATCTAGGATATCAAAACTGTATTCTACTCGTAGCTGGTATGGTTCCTGCACTTTAAAACGTCTACCACAATTTTGCATGCTTTTCAATCAATAATGGAGCTTCAACAAATATCTTTAAAATTTCAAAAAAACCACTACATAAAAGAGCAACTGGCTGCAATAAGTGTAGTGGTTTTTTTAAACCCAGAATATTTTTTTTTTTGAAATGTCCATTTAGCTTTTAAATACACTATTTTAGGTGAGAGGTGGAAAAAATATTATATGAGCCACAGCAGTTAATACTTTAATAACTCCTTTATGATAACAAATTACTGATTCTACTTTTAATTTGAAGATACCCTATACTATATATGAAATAATCAAGAATTAATTAACTGCCAGTTTTATAATTACCTTTTAGGCTATAATGTATTACAATATATTAATTAAAATAGATCAAGAACCTCAAATTACTTGTGCAGCCAGCTTGAAGCTAGATACCTAGACATACAAATTTCCTAGCTTTAATCTAACTGTATGAGTATTTTTTGGTGAATACAGAGACTAATTAAATTTAATTCTATCATACTATTTTGTACAATATAATAGATACTATGGAAATATAATTATAGAATATAATTAGATACAGTTGTATTTGTATTATAATAGAAAAAATATCATAACTTAAGTGCTCCTACAGACTGAATTACAATACTTCTCTTATCATTTTATATTATACTTCTAACAATAACAAATTTAAGAGGTTTATTTCATTATACTATAACTATCAAATTACTGAATTCAGAAATAGCACACTGGAAGGAAGGGTGGATGGCCAACTAATACTCAAAGACTATTGAATTATCATAAGCAAGACTCAGATGTATAGCCAAAGGATAATATATTTATACAGAATACAGTAATAACTAGTGAAGGTATGAAATTGAAATTATATACTAGTTTAGTTAAATGGCAAAGTATTAATTCAAGCTGTAATATATGAGAACATAGAGAATTTGAAGTAAAGAAGTACTAGTGATAAACAAGATACCACAATTATTCCTGTTATAGAAAAAGGGCTGTCATGACAAACTATAGAGCAATATAAGAAGAAAGAGAAAGTATTACTTACTAATCAGAACTCAGAGTCGATTCAAACTATGAATAAAATTTCTGGTATAACCTTTCTAACTTAGTAATAGTACTTTTGAACTCCAACTAAAGAAATTGAGTATCAGTTAAATTAATAAAATATAATAAATACTAATATAATTACTATATATTCTTAGCAGAAGCGAGTAGAGCTAAAGATACTCAATAGAATATCTTACTTGAAGAAGATATTAAGAACTGGCTCAGAGTAGGTAAAGGATTTGAAATTGAACTTAAGATATATATTCTATCAGCAGATAAGATTTACAAAATAGAGCAAGTAATTGAGTATTACATGATATTTTACTTTTATAATTATTAGAGAATTAAAAACTCATAATTGAAAGGAAAAAAACACATTCTGATAAGATAATTCTAATAATAGTAATAAAGGATTTAAAATGTTATTTGAAACCAAAAAAGACCAAGCTCATTGGATCTGATTATTATTATTATCATCAAGTACTAGAGTTTATATAATTTCAGAAGTAGGACTTAGAAAAGTCAACCTAGAAGAGGTCCCAGATTGAGAGTACAAAGATTATAGCTGCTTATAATAAGTAGGGAGAGAGGGCTAAATTAAGAATAATCAAAAATGAGTGAGTATAGATTAGTTACTAACAAATAAATTACTACAAAAGAAGAGATCTGGCTACTATCCATTTAAGACTAAATGAGAAAGAAACTCAGTTAGCTATCTGAGCATTTATAGTGGGAGCTGGTGATTCAGTTACATCATACCAACTAGTAAGAGTAATTACTGCTTATTGGATAGAGGAAGACTTTAATATATCCAATATGAATAATACTCTAATACCAAGAACTGTTCAAAAGGTTCTAAAAGCCAGAACTGCATCAAAGTAATTAAACAAGTTAGGATATCATTATAAAGAAGTAAAGAAAAGAATTTACAAGGATGGTCATGAGTACAAAGATTCTATTCAATACTGACAGAAAACCTTTTTGCTTCTTCTGAAAAGGCTTAAACTATATATAGTTTAATAGAAGTTGGATCCAATCAGTAAACTAATGATAGTAATACCTAAGGACTTACTAAAAGATCAAAAACCAATTATACCAGTAATACATAATAAGTCAACTTTTGATGCAAATGGTAGTCAATACTATATATAGATAAAGAAAGGAGAACCTTGGCTCTATAAGAAGTCATGTGGAAAGAGTATCATGGTATCCAATTTTGTTATACTAGGAGATTGACTTGAAGCTTCTACATCAGTATCAATTGAAGACCTACCTAACTACAGGCTTTTAGCAGAAGCAGAACTGCAATATAGTTCATATACAGCAACTAGGAAACTCAAGTTTGGAGGTAACAATTGGTGGAAGGGTGAAGATCTTGTAATGCAAACACAACATGTAGCAGTTCTACTTTTTCAATTAGTATTTCCTGGCTGTCAGAGTCTGTTTCTTTTTGATTACACTATAAGCTATTCTATATTTTCCACTAATACCCTACTTGCATGAAGTATAAGTTTAATACCTGGTAGTACATAGCCAAAGTTATAAGCAGGATTTAATGCTGCCACTAGTAGAGTCTAAGAGATAGTTAATGAACAAGGTATACCAAAAGGACTAAAGAAGGTACTAGAAGAGTGAGGCCTGTGGCAAAGAGGATTACAACTCTAATATTGTAAGCCAGGTACTAGCCAAAAGCTTTTTTTTTTTTTTAACTCATATGTTTATTGCTTATAGCGCAAAAACACGTATGCACCTCACGGTATGACGTACAAAAAGCCTTACTTTCAAAACACCCTCCGGGCTCCAGGGAAAAAATCGCTCCAAGTCCCTCTGGTCTGGGACCAACCGCACGACCCCTCCCCAATGCCCAGGCCCCCAGCTAGCCACAAGACAAACTAAGGAAACCCAAACAACAGGAAGAGCAGGAAGCTACAAAAAAACCCACTGGCATCATTTCAAAACAAAAACCAAAATATATTTCCCTCAGGAAGTGCCCTCATGGGTGGGTGCAGAAACCACAATTCGGCGGTCAGACCTATAGAAGGGCCTTAGCCTGTAGGCCTGGTTGACCACTCAAAGGCGGAATGGGCTGGAGGGATGGCACGGGTAGGTGGAGGGTGATAAGGCGAGGTATGTCAAACCCAAATGAAATGAAGAGGAGAAGGATGACACCTGTGATGCCAGAGCCGAAGTGTGTAAAGAAACCCCAAGCCAGGGCCTAGGGCAGGAGGGGCAATAGTTACAAAGAAGGTGTACCCATGGTAGAAGTGAAGTGATGGCAGTAGTGTACCAGCCAACCCAGAAGGAGGGGAGAAATAAAGCAGCAAGCAAGAAGTATGGGACCCAGGGAGCAACAAGCGGTCACAGACCTCATGCCTAAGTAGCAGAAGTCCGATAGTGCAAATCTGACACCCAGGCCACTGACTAGCCTGCCAACTATGAGCAATCACCTAAGCGAGGCCCAAGAGAAAGCAGGAAAGTATAGGAGAAGTGGCACTCAGGGGCGACTCCAGAAAGAAGAGAGGACCTCTAAGAGGATTAACTCTGGGGGAAGAGTAGAAGAGGCCATACGTACCGTATGGCCAAGGAAGAGAGAAAGAGAGATAGCCTAGCACCCCCCAGTGGGGGGGTGTGAGACTTGTAATTGTGACGATAGTTCTCTGGTGTTGAGTCATTCCCAATTAGGAAATAAATTTCAATAACCAGAGTTGTAATAGAGATGGAGGATATACTAGCCAAAAGCTTAAAACCTGTCTTCTTGAAGGCAGCTATTGTGCTCAAGCAATAATTGTAGCACAATCAGATTTCAAGGCCCAAAAGTATGGTCTTTAAGAAGAGTTTGAGAAGTTGAATTACCTAATTCTTTTTTATCTCAAGTTTCATAGTAAGTTGAATTTTATTGAATATGTTTGAAGTGTAGTGAAACAGTATACTAGAAACTATTATAGTTATAGTATTAAGGCTCTGAGGAAATCAATTCCAGAAGCATTGGATTCTATAGAATGTCAACAAATTTAGATGTTTGTAAAGCAGTCAAAGAGGATTATAGAGGCTTATGAAAGTGAACTACAGTATGGTTCAAATGATTTTCTCAAAACAACAAAGTATAGATATAGAAGCTATCAGAGAGTTCAAGTATCCTCAGAGATAGGATTTTAATTTCTTGTATTATTATGTTACGAGTATTTGCCCGTGTGTTACCACACTGGTTCAGAGATTTGAAATGATATAGAATTAACGCAGTTATAGTTACATATCACCAATCATACCAAGACCCGCCAAAACCACAATATAAGCTATAAGGAAACCATTTATGGCTTAGATTTGCATCATAAGACCTCAGAAAAGACAACATTTTTTGTTACACCAACTTGTCCACCATCCTTCGTTAACACCTTGACTTTATATGGATTAGATGCTCGTGATAATGCCACATACAGCTGGCCATGAGTAAAGACATCATTCTCTAAAGAAATTCCAACCACATCTAATGATTGTCCTTGGCTTTTATTAATCGTCATTGCGAATGCTAATCGGAGAGGATACTGCCGTCGGTTAAGCTGGAAACCAAGATCGCTGTCAGGATTACTGGTTATTTCGATTCGCGGGAGATAGGCTTTCTGTCCTTTGCATGTTCCTGTAAGAATAACTCCTCCAATCAAATTCCGTCCTAAGTGTGTAATTTGAAGCCTGGTACCATTGCAGAGGCCATGAAGAGGACTGAGATTTCTTAGAAGTATAACGGTAGCTCCAATCTTAAGTGATAGGCGATGATATGGCATTCCGGATAGCGTAAGTGTATTTAAATACTCACTTGAGTAAAGTTCAGCAGCTCCTTCAGTAGCTGAATCAGCACTGAAGTATACAGTAGGCTCTCCAGGAAGAAGATCAAGCACCATATCATTAATATTGGCAACATCAATATTTCGTGGTGCTAAAATAGCTCTTTCTGCAAGATATTGAGGAGTTGGTGATATGAACTTAAGATCTCCATACACCTTGGTAATAAGTTCATCAATTCTATTATTAGGAAGTTGTAAGACCTCTGATAATTGAATTTTATCCAGGCCACATTCTGGGAATCGCTTTTCTCCAACTGCAAGAATGAGTTCTGCATACTCTGTAGCATCCTTCTGTTGTTCTGCTGACATATGACCACCTAAAAGGCGATAATTTTCCTTCAGTTGAAGGCAAGTAACAGATGACCAAAGGTAGGATCTTTTAAGACTGGAGGAAACAATTTGTGGACGTGATCCCCGAGGTACTATTGGTAAACACTGTCTGAAGTCTCCTGCAAATAGTACTGTTAAACCACCAAATAACTGAAGAGGTGAGCTGCGAATATCTCGAAAGGTCCTATCAACTGCCTCGAATGCATAGCGGTGTAACATTGGTGCCTCATCCCAGATAAGTATCTTGGCTTGCTGAATCTGTCGAGCCAATTCTGAATTTTTAGGAATATTGCAATAGGAATCTTTATCAATAGCAATAGGGATTTTCAAGGTAGAATGAGCTGTTTTTCCAGCATTTAGCAGAGTTGCTGCAATACCACTGGATGCCACTGCAATAGCTATATTTCCCTCTCCCCGGATTGTATTCAATAGAAGATTTTCCACAAAGGTTTTTCCAGTTCCACCAGGTCCATCCAAGAAAAAGAGCGTCGGATTATTGACTGTTATACATTCCATTACTCTGTTAACAGCATTTCGCTGAAGTGTATTACATCTTTGAAGATCCTCCTGTGCCTCTGCTCTCAGCACTGTAGGATTTTGTAATCTCTGAACATCTTGATTACCAAAATTCGAGGATTCTATTCCATTAATCAACTGAAATTCATGTGTTGGTTGCGGAATTCCAAAGTCGTCTAGGGATCTGCCACTTTGTTGAATAATTTCTTGTAAAAGCCTGAGGCCAAGTGAGAGTCGTTGGTCCTCTGTTGGATTTAGAATACCATATTGGTGTATCAATAAATAATTACAGTCATCTGTAATAGAGTTCTTGAATCTCTCCCACAACTCCTTAGGTTCTGCTGGATTGCAATCAGTGAGGATGAGAGCAAATAGTAGGCGTTGTTGAAATCCAGTTAACATTAAAGATCCATCTTGAAGTACCTCCTTCCACTCATCATCATCTGCTAACAATCCTTTTGCATTACATGCCTCTCGAAATGTTGAATAGAGGGTACCATTAACTGTTTTTAAGGAGTCAAAGCTTGTTGCACCCTTGGTATGAAGTAGTAACAGTCTTTCAAAAAACCGTTCTCCTGCCTTTGGACCACAGAAATACATGCGTCCAATTGAGACACCTTTCTTACGGGGTGTCCATTCCCGTTTCTTGTACTGAAAGACAAAATACTGAGGGAAGTCCTGATACAGTACATCTCTGGCTAGTGTATATTTGGAATTAGCTTTAAAATAAGCTGTCAAGGTAGTATCTCTATCCATTGCCCGATCAACAATGTCATCGAGATTCTCATTAGGCTGAAAGTAAACAGCTTGCTGTTGAGGTAGATGGAGTTGAAGGCGTTGTATGGGAGGACTTCCATGATGCATCTTGTTTCCTAGCAGTCGCCATGTTGCTTCAGGTGCTGAAATATAGCGTGCATCCAAATAAACCTTAACCTCATTAACATTTGCTGGATCATCAATCAGGATGTTGGCACGATCTGGTCCCTTATAAACGTATTTATATAAATACTTAACTGCCTGTATTGAGGAACAAATTTCGACATTAATGTGACAATTATAGCATTTAGTGAGAAATGGATTATATGGAATGACCCAGCGATTATCATAACGAAAGGTAGAGGCTGTTCCATCTGACCGGATACGACTTTTCTCAACAAATCTCCCATTATTTCAGCGGCGATAGTGAGGATAACTATCCTCTCCTAATATAGTCTCCTCTAAAAAGGTCTTTGGGTAATGTTTTGAGCAACAGCCATCCAGACCCCTGCCATCAACCATGCAGGGAGCACTTAGATTCTCCACCCCACATGGTCCATGGAGCATACAGGTTGTAACAGTCTCCCATAGTTGATAGTCATCTTCCTTATTTGGAATTTCTGCTGAAACAGCAAGATCAATTTGGTCTACTGTATGAATAGTATCAGCTGCATGCAACATCATTAAGATATGTGCATGAGGTAGTCCTCTCTTCTGAAACTCAATAACATAGATATGAGCCTTCACTCGTCCGAAAACAGCTTTCTCAATAAGGTCCTTCATGAGACTGGAGAGCTTCAACTGAAATACTCTGGCAACTAAATCAGGACGATCTGTAACCTGCTGACCATGGAGCAGGTTTTCCTGAATTTCAGGCCATGCTGGATTGCAGGTCATGGTAATAAATAAATCTGGTTTACCAAAGGCACGTACTATTGCCATAGCATCCTGATACAGTTCAGTCATTTGTCTTGGTGATCCGGCAAAGGTCGATGGAAGGATTACTCGCTTTCCTAAACTGGCCAGGTCCATATTTCCTTGATTAACTAAGGTGTCTGCAAGTCCTTGGTATTGATCACTTCGAAGTGCTTTTTGATTTGAAAATACCCAGCGTAGATTATTTTGCTCAGAGGCAGCAAAGGCATCAACACACCATTCTTGAAGAAGTCTACCTGCTAGGAACAGGTGAGAAGGATTTGGAGTACGTATATGAAGATAGTAGGTATGAAATAATGCCAATGTAACTCGCTTTGATCCTCCACGTCCTGTAGTTGGATTTTCTTCTTGAAATGCTATACGTTCTTCTGCATTTGGAATTTGATCTTCAACTCCATTATGCAAATTACGTGCTGCATTTCCTACTACCTCATTGCCAGCAAGTGGAATATCTGCATGCCATCCTTGTTCCCCATGCATCATAATAAGTGGATATCGGAGAGGAAGATATGATGCATGTAATTCTGAGATTTTTCTCATCGGTTCATCTTGGTTTCCTAAACCTTTGTAACGAAGAATGATTTCACGCGGTCCTACATTCTCTTCACCCATTCCTTCAATTAATATCCCAATCTCATTTGCTGATGGAGAATTGTAGGTACGTGGATCCTTGCCATGCTCCCGTGGATCCTGAATTCTCAAGCTTAAAGTTCGTACCATTTCAGGATTAGAGGCAATCAAATCTCCAACCGATTGAAATAACTGGACATAAGGATTCGTTTCCGCGAGAGACAGCTGGACTTGTGTCACAATTGCTGCATCTAAATTGCCAAACACCTGTAATCTGTTTCCAACTTGAGTATCATAGTTGCTTGAATCATGAGTATAGATTTGTGCAAACTTTGGTCTCTCGCCTGGGTTTGGAAGAAGGGATCCGATCCTATGGCAGAGGGCTCCTTTAATACGAAAGGAATAAACTCCACTCCCCTGTACACCCAATGTTTGCTCATCCACACCTAAGGAGGTAAAAGCAAAGATGTTATTATAACAATGAATCTTTAGACGAAAGTCTCTGGCAACTATAATTATTCAACGATTAGTTGTAGCTCTAGGTTCTGATAAATTTTAACTAACGAACTATATTTAAGATAAACTTACTTGCAGATTGAGAGGTAAACAATTCCAATAACTGAGGGGCTGGTTGCTGAATATTTGGTAAGATTACCTTTCCATTAGCACAACATTTTGAGAAAATCAAATCTCCAACTCTTGATCTGGAACTCTTTTCCTCATTAAAATGTAATGCATGGCAGTATCTACATTCATGATTTAATAAAGAGAGAGTATGCCTTGTAATAGTATTAACTGAGGAAAGTGCTGAAACGTGGGTAATGGGTCCAGGTAATGTGGGGGCCTAAAAGATAAGTTGAATCAATATTTTTATTCTATTTCATTAAAAGGAAAAGACAGATAGAAGATAAATTCTTACTGGAATTTGATTGATAATAGGTAAATTAGGTTGTGGATTATTGGAGGGTCGATTTCGGCGCCTAGTGGCTCTTCCTGTAGCACGACAGGTAGAGCAGGTCCTATAGAAACCTCTTGGTCTCAATCTTATAAAACAATCATCGGCCTTTGTTTGGCCACATCCAGAGCAGCTCCTCATCTGTGAGTAAAGAAAAGAGTAAAGGATGAGAAGAAAGATATAAATCAACTGAGAGGATTGCAAGGTAAAGAAAGAGGAATTGTTTTAGAAGGATCGCTTAGTTTGATTGATGTGTAGCCTGAGAATGGAGATGTAGAGGTATGTATTCTCTCTAGAAGGTTACTGGCTACTTGTTCTATATTTCTATATATGAGAGAATGCTCTCCCCTCCACTTCTGTCTGTTCTTGAAAAGGAAATACCTTAGGTCCTGCCCAAGTCCTTACCTGCACACAGTCCTACTTCTACCTCTATTATATTAGCAGGACCACAACCCTTGTTATGATATCTGTACTTGAGGCAACAATGTTCTGTAAAATCAGAATATTCATGTTGATTTAAGAGTACCTGTCACTTTGCTTGGCATAATACATGTCTTGGCAGGTTTGATCATGTGATAGTGCATTTCCTCATCGTATTCTTTTATATAATAGATATTAATTGCATTAATCTCAGATTTTTAATACATCTCATTTTAGTACCCTACTGTTTGACTCTAGGGTTGTTGTTGAAGCTTAGTAAAACAGTTTTGGCAAAAAATAAATAAATAGCACGGCCACGTAACATTTCCCACAAGCCACATTGACGTTTTGAAGTGCAGGAACCATACCCCTTCCTGCCCCTCTCCCTCCTCCACCCCCCATCCCTAAGCACTTAACCTAAGCCCAACTATACCCAAAATACCAACTATACCACGCAACGAGCAAACAGCTACCCAAAACCGGTACCAAACTCATCTCAACAGCAGCCCAAATCCACAAAGTCCCGGCCTGCGGCGCCCTCTTCATAACAGCATAATACCCCGTACGATTGACCGCCCTGACAAGCCAACACCCGGCAAGCACACTTATCGCGAACAACAGAAGCTGTGTGGAAAGCCAATTCCTCCTGGAATGGAAAGCGTAATTTATGGTAAATATCGCTATATTTGATTAGCCGGGACAAAGACACATATATACCCAGCAGAGCTGGTGGGGGTCATACCTGGTGAAGCTTTAATAACCTTCCAAATAACAACCCCCAAGTCGACTTCTTGACGGTATTGGAGGTGCACGAGGTAGTCAAAGGTGCCTAGCAACATGCAGAAGGGGACGGTGAGACAGAATGCTTGCATTCCTGGGCCGAAGATTTCCTCCTCTTCGGTTGGGGTGGAGGAGGGGATTGGGGCACCGGAGGGGTCTCCCGGACGGTGGGTGTCTATTATGTCAATTAGGGTTTTGCCGGATGGGGCGTTGCGGGTTGGTGTTTTCAGGGGGATCTCAGTGTAGGTTATCGGTGGGGTACGGGCACGGGTTGGGGTTTTGTTTGTTCGGGCCATTGTGCAGGAGGTTTTTTGTGATGTTGGCGGTGGTGATGGTTGTGGTTATGGCGGAAAGAGCTAAGGTGGTGATGAGTTGCAGTGGTGGGACCGAGAGAGCTCAGCAGCCCCCACACCGCTACCAGTGGCCAAGTTCGGGTTGAGGCTCAAGTGACAACTACCCCTGATCTTTTCATATCATACCGCTACTGTACAGTACAGTACTCGACCACTTTGAAGATTCACCTTTGCAGAACCTCAATCACCACTTTAGTTGCTATTATATGTGCTATAATAAAGGAATTCCAATTCACATTCCACTCTTCTGACAGCGCACCTCACAACCCCCCTTCAAAAATGCTCACCATCCTCACCCTCACCCTTCTCCCCTTGCTGTCTCCGTGCTATGGTACCTCCCCTCCCCCCACCTCTACAATCTAACAACGATGGCCAGGCTCTACATAACCTCGAGCCCAACCCCCCCACCACCTTCCCTCCAAAACACGGCAATCCACCTCCTCATAGCACACCCGGATGATGAAGCAATGTTCTTCGCACCAACACTGATAGCCCTAACCTCCCCCTCTCTAAACAACACCCTCAGCGTCCTCTGTCTCTCTACCGGCAACGCCGAGAACCTCGGCCCGATTCGGGAAAAAGAATTAATAGCCAGCTGCGAGATATTAGGCGTGGATAGAACGCGGGTTCACTCTTTTGATCATCCGTACTTACTCCTCCTCCTCCTCACTCCCCTCCGCGCAAAGCGGAACTAACGGCGAGGGTGAGAGCAGTGAACTACAAGACAGCATGACAAAAACCTGGCCCGCTACTAAGATCTCAGAGATCCTCTCCCAGCACAGCCCCTCTGTGATCATAACTTTTGACGAGTCCGGCGTTTCCTCGCATCCGAATCACATCTCGCTGATGCACGGAGCCGAGGAGTACGTTTCTACAAGTGGGTCTGGGACGAAGTTGTTTACGCTTACCAGCGTGCCGATTTGGAGAAAGTATGCTTTTTTTCTGGACGCGGTTGCGATGAGGTGGTTGGCGGGGGGAGAGGGGAAGGGGGTGCGGAGAGTGGTGTTTGTTAGTTCATGGGCGGGATATGTTAAGGCGAGGAGCGCCATGGTGCAAGCGCACGTCAGCCAGATGAGGTGGTTTAGGTGGGGGTGGATTGGGTTTAGTCGGTATATGGTTGTTAATGATTTGGTGGAAAGGTGATGGAGCGACCACACACCTCTACCACGTTCTTACGAGCGCTGCATGGTACAAAAATTTCAGCGTTTAGGAAATTGTATACAAATAACTCACTCCAGGCTCAGGACCAGGGCTCCCAGGGGTCCTTGACTCTGCAGGTTGGAGCAGCGGACGATAGCCCTACTTGTGAACCATTTATTGACCTCCGTGCCTAATCAATGCCTTGAGCACTCTCCCACAGGAGAATCTTGTTAATTCAAGCACTCGGATGCATACTCGTATACACTATTGTCAGAATATACGATGGACACTAGAAATCTCAAAAGAGTACCATATAAAGAAGGGGAAAAAATTGGCATCCTACACCTAGCTACTCGAGCAAGCCAGATACCACAACCACAGTAACCACAGTAGCTCGCATCATCCCCACTAGGGAATGAAGGAAAGAAAATAAAATAAAATAAATACCACAATCGGGGTTCTCGGGAGTGGGAAAATGGGCGAATACCGCATGTAAAAGTTTAACCTACCGGTCTCGTGTCTCCTCTCCGGGAATCAGCCCACAGTAAGCGCTGGCGAGCGGGTAGGCAGGGGATATCTTGCACCACGGGAAATCACTCGAGTACACTCGGGCTGTTTTGTCCGTGGTATTCGATATCGCATCGATGCGGTGGAATCACCACATCAGCTCGGTGGGGCGCCCAGACAGACTCGGCTCACCACCTACCGTATAAGATTTGCGGGCCCCCGCGGGTGCGAGTAAGTAAGTATGGCCGTCCGCAAGTTAATTTAGCTTGTAGCGGCGAGTGGGAGGGCTCTTTTATTTCTACGGTTGAACTTTCGATAGTATTACCACTGTTAAAGAGATGAAGTACCGACAGTTGGACGGATGGCCCCGCATCATTTCGGGGAATGTTGCTTCTTTTTTTTTTTTTTTTTTTTTATTGTGGGTATCATAGCATGTGTGTACTAGGGGGTTGATAAAAGTCGGGACCACCTCCATCAGGAGGTGTGAAATTGTGTGAGAACTAAACCTGATTAGGGAATTCGAGTGATACCTTGTGAGATTTCTTTGGTGGTGGCAAAAAGTCGGGACCGGTAACACAAGCATTTGTGAGCACTTTCTCCAGCATCACGCCAGAACAGTGCTTGTGTTACCGGTCCGCAAATACCCTTACACCCGAGTACAAGTAGTACAGTAGGGGTATTCAAAGTTAAAAACATGAATTTTGTGTAAAACTTAGGGCAGAACCTTGCATTAGGGTACTTTTTAAAATCAGTCAATTGTGTTGACTAATTTTGCATGACATATTTGAGAGCCCCATATAAGTGTATATGTAATCAAGTGTAGTAAGAATTAGTATATCCAAGAAGAAAATTTTTTCATTCTGAAGATTAGAGAACAGCTACAATTCAATTCAACAAGAACAACAAATGAACATGTTACAGGCTTTAACCACACATTCAATCTGGACGACAGTGGAGACTGAAGCCCTGATCAGATGGCTAGAAGAGCCAGAGAATTTGAGGAAAACTAAAAAGGGGTCAGGGGTCATGAAGAAGCAGATCATGAAGGAGATTGCGGCACAAATTCCAATCAAATCAGAGACTAAAGTTGGTTACAAGTATGATAACCTACTTAAGTCATATCGGGAGACTTCAAAGCTCAATAATCAATCTGGTTGGGGCTTAAGTGCAGAGGATTTAAGTGAGGGCAAGAGAACATTGCGAGGTATGTATTTTAATAAGTTTTTTTATATCATACATGGTTTTTTTATTATTATTATTTATAAAAAAAGTTTACAAGTATAAAAATAATTGCTAATCAGTAAAAAAAAACATGGTTAAAAATAATAATAGAAAAACTACTATCCAGATGTACATTTTTTTTTCGATTGGAGGCCCTGTTTGGTGATCATCCCAATGTTCATCCGCCTACACAGTATGATTCTAGCTTAAATCCAGAACAAGCTGCATAAGCAGTGGAGCACTTATTAGCAGTTATGGGTACTACAATTGAAGAAGAAGGGAATATAGAGAAGGGAGGAGATGATGGAAGCAAGGAGGAAGGAAGTATGGAAAAAGATACAAGAGAAGGAAGTAGGGAAGGAAGGGAAAGGATAGTAGGGTGGGGGAGTATGGTATCAGAAGGGGCAGAGGAAGGAGTTCATGAAGGAGTAGGAGAAATGGAAAGAGTAGAAGAAGGAAGTATTAATTATAGAATAGAAGAATTAGGAGAAAGGAGAGAATGAGGGGAATGTACAGTACAAATACCAGAAAGGCAAACAATACAATGAAATACCTCTTCAGCCATTCGACCTCGAGAGAAGTGTGCCTTTCTCCACTATTTGGATGATGAAGATGGAGATACTATGGGATGCTCTGGAGGAGGAAGCTCAAAGAAAAGATGAACTGGTGGTAGTGGTGGTGGAGCACTAGCTGATACTGTATCAATTTTGGCTTCAGCAAGATCTGAAGGAGAAGAAAAGAAATTTGAATTTCTCAACTGCCATTTACTCCAGCAAGGAAATCTATGAAGGGAAGAGTTAGAGCTAGAACGGGAAAAATTAGCTCTTAAGAAGGAGAAAGCAAAAGCAGAGCAACAGAAAACAGAGCTGTTGATGTTACAATTACGGGCATCAATGGGGTTTAATAAGAGTCAGTCATCAGCAAAGTAATTCAATGAAGAATCTACAAGTCATTTATGATTTCGCTCTCTTTGCCCTCTTTGCCCTCTTTGCCCTCTTTGCCCTCTTTGCCCTCTTTGCCCTCTTCACCCTCTTCGCCCCCTTCGCCCTCCTCGCTCTCCTTGTCCTCCTTGTCCTCCTTGTCCTCCTTGTCCTCCTTGTCCTCCTTGTCCCCCTTGTCCCCCTTGTCCTCCTTGTCCTTCTTACTATCACTGTCTTTATCTTTTTTCTATTTCTGTTTCTGTTTCTATTTCTATTTTTACGTTTATTTCTATTTCTACTTTCTATTACTTTCTCTTTTTTTTCTTATATTTTTACTTTTTCTTTCTTAATTTCTTAAGTTCCTTTTTTGTATTTATTTGATTTCAAATACCTATTGGAAATTAAAATAACAACACATTCTGTCCTACCATTCTGATCCTGCTTGAAGTTCACCCTCTAATCCTAATTGATAATCATCTTCTCCTTCCATCCTATATGCTTCTTCCAATTGACATTCTTGCAAGACCTCCTCTTCTGCTTGCCAAATCCTATCATCTTCAATCTCAGATAAGAAATTATGAAGTACTATACATGCCATAGCCCAGCAGATTGCTCGTCCGTGATCTGATTTTCCATGAATATAAATAGGAATACCCTGAAGTGACCTCCATCTGTTTTTCAGTATACCAAAACTGTGTTCAATCTTAACTCTTGCTGCAGCAAGTCAAAGATTGAACTCATGATATTCTTCTTCTTCTTGACTAGCAAAGGGCTTCTTATATGGAGTCATACATCTTCATGTAATGCGATATGCCTTATCAGCTAAAACAAATTGCTCTGACCACTAAAAAATAAAATTGGGATTTAAAAAAAAATTACTTTGACAAAAGACAGTAGCATCACCTACTGATGCTGGATACTTACTTGTAATATAAGTAAATTGTCTTTGCTCATTACAAATACCCTGCAGATTAAGTGCATATCTTTTCTTTCGCTTAAAGTATGTCTCACCATAATATAATGGACCATACTCAAGTACGATATCTGTTTTATCCAAGAACCCAACGCAGCCTGGAAATCCACTCCTTTCCTCAATTGTGGTCCACATATGGCGATGTTGAAGGCTTCCCGGTACTGGCCAGCGAACAACTTGTGGAAGTAGCTGTACTATTGCTGATAGACAATGAGAGGTATATAGGTAAGTTGTGCCCTTACCAATTCCTAACTGGGCAGCTCCATGAATAGTTAAAATACCATATGCTCCTAAAAAGTACAACGTTGTTGCTAATTGGATTTTAGAAGACACTTGGTGGTTGTAGGAATTATTTTGAAAAATGGGATCAAATTGGAGAATATTTGCTAACAAATAGAATGACTCACGAGTCATATGAAAGAAGGATATAAATCGATCATCGGACATTGAATAGATCTAGTATAAGGCAAAATACTGACTTTTTTTTTTATATTTCTATTTTACATACATGATAGTTGAATAAATACTCACTATGGGGTATTTGGTCTCTGGGTGAGAGATAGCGAATTGCAGAAATTGCAAGACTTAAGAATTCTATCTCCTCCATATCCTCCTCTCCTCTATCCTCTTCCTCCATCGCTAATCCTACCAGAGATTCTTCTTCTTGTACTTCCATGGTTTTCATATCAAGTAAGTACAAAATTGGAAACTCTGTTTGGCTATTGCTAATTGATGATTGTGGGATAGAAGGATATAGGTTTCTCTGCTGTGAATCATCGAAGAAAAGCTGATTGAAAAGAGAAAAAAAAATTTCATCAAAAGAAATTGTTGAAATAGCATTAGAAAGCTATAAATCTTGCACCAGGAAAGTGAGTTGAGCTTTTACCGATATCTGGGGCATTGTTATTATCGTTGTTGGTGGTTTGCTTTCTAATTGCATTTTATTTTTATCTTACGTATACTATATTTACATATCTTACTTACATGTGATACAGACCTTTTACCCACCATCCCAATATGAAAAAAACGTATAGTATGGTATAGTAAAGATATGGTAAGTTAACTGTTTTTGTCACAGCCAAGCTTACATGAAATAGCAAAGTAAGCTAAGTTTTTTCAAGTTTTTCAACTTTGAATACCCCTAGTACAGTTATGTTTTACTCTCACAATACAGTAGCCCCTGTGTTACTCTGGGGTTTTTCTCATATCCCGGTGTGCTCCCCGTCGCTGCTTTCTTTTGGTTGTGGAGAGTGTTCTCGCTAGGATTGAAAAATGGCAAAAACTTAGAGCTGAATTATAATAAAGGGTATTTAAACGTGATATATATATCGGAATAGGCTGGTTAGATTTAGATTATAATATTATATAGGTTAACTAATTGGTAGAATAAAATACATCATAATATTATCATCATAATATAATATGATAGCAATACAATCTAAGGTTTGAGATCTAAATGGTTCTCAAACACGGCTATAGCTCTTATGTCTTATGTTTAAACTTTAGATACCTGGTTTACCGGTTGTCGAGTTGTACGATATTTCAAACAAGGTGTCATACTCAAGTCGCCGGATTGAGTAGACTGTCTCCTGGACTGCTGAAACTCTTGGAAATTTCTTGCTGCCCCTGTCAGTGTCTAAGACGGAGATGACTAAGGTACTACCTCAGTATTTTTCATCTGTAGTCTAATGAGCGTAGGTACCGTATGATACTATCATGCAGCTAATATTGGAAACGGTCTAAATTTTGTACAGTACTAGGGGGTTGACAAAAGTTGCGTCCACCTCCATTACAAGGTGTTGGATTTGTGTGTGGACTAAACCAGATTAGGAAATTCAAATGATATCCTGTGAGAAATCTCTGGTGGTGGCAAAAAGTCGGGTCCAGTAACACAGGCACTTTTGAGCTCTTCTAGAGCAGAACACTGCGGGAGAGTGGTTGTGTTACCGGACCCCAAATACCCTTACACCCGAGTACAGTACGAGTACTCGGGGGGTGCGTTAAGTCGGGAGACACCCATATAAAGTAACTAGGGTTTTTACCC
>PYWC01000007.1:489344-500091 GCA_003182015.1 Tuber magnatum
AGTTCCTATACAACACCCTAGCATCACGGCCATGCTCCCGGCCGCCCCCTCCACCACAGGCGATTGCTCCATAGGGAGGGCGGACGCCGATACGACGAGTAGCCACTCGGCGACATACTCCAGACGTAACTTTTTGGAAATGGGCATGGCGAACTAAGCTGTCAATCTATCGCGATTTCCTTTCTTTCTCTCCCTCCCCTTCCCTTGCTGTTTGGATGGCCCTTTTTGTCCTTTTTTCTTTTCTAAATTGGTTTCTTGGTTGGTTTTGTCGTACAAAGATATATGACGGTCCTGCCGTGGTGGATCTATTGTACCTCGAATGGTATGAGATGAGATGAGATGAGATAGATGAGGAAGCAAGAGAGTATCAAAAAGTATTACATAAAAATGTATTGCTCGACAGCGGAGCCCAAAAGAAAGGCAAGAAGGAAGGAAAAGAACAGAAAAAGAGAGTAGGAAAGAAAGAAAGGAGCCAGTCTTTTCGAGATTGAACAGGTCGAGAAGGGGATAAGCAGGGAGTGAGAGAAAGAGGAAGTGGCGAGAAGTAGGAAGGAAGGAAGGAAGGAAGGAAGGAAGGAAGGAAAAAGGGAGGGGATAAAATCTAGAAAGGTAGAAATTCCCTTCAGGAGCTAAAGTACCTGTCCCATCTGTCTGCTAATCTGCCCATGATACACTGCATTACCGGTATGGTACTACGGTAGATACACCACTGGCAGTACTACTGTACTCGAGTACACCACACCCAAAGTTACACCAGCAACAAACATCATACTTGCATGCGCATCTCAAGGGGCGTGCGCAAAAAAGGCAACAGCCATAGCGCACAATCATCAAGCGGGCATGAGCGTAGCTCGCCTTCCCAGCGGCACCTACCTTAGCGAGCAAAACCGAACCAACCCCATACATGATCGGGGGTGAGTGAGTAGCGGGGCGGGATTGCCGCGACCGTGGTGAAACAGCCTCCGTCACGGGGAGGGGGAAGAGAACCTATGAAACAAAGTCCACCATACGGTTCCACTACTGTACCATACCATTACAATACCATTACAATATCATATCCCCCACCTCCTGAATGCGAGAGAAGAAGAATCTCCCCTTATGCGTGATTGGTAAAGTAAAAAAGTTATCAAGGCGTCATGTTACCAGTACAGTACCGAGTACCGCACATAAGTGGTTTGGTCGGTTCTCAAGTAACAGAGCCAACGGCTACTGGTACGGCAATGGTAAATTATTAAATCGAATAAGGCTTGTAAGTTATGTTACCACATGTACTCGTACAGTCCTGCCCGTAAAGTACGGTAATAATGCCCCTGCACGGCAACGACTACCACAACCCCCTGTGAGATGAACAATATATAAAAAAAAGATAAAAACTCAATTAAAAGATAGATGAAATTAGAGATAATAGGCTTTAATAAAATCCTATCATCACCCTGTATGGTGCCTATTTGCATCCAATACAGTCTGAATTCTCTCTATTAACCTATCAATTCTATCAATCTATCTATCTAATGTCTCCTGGGCAATTAAATTCTACTCTTTCTTTACTGCCTAAAACAAATTATCAGCACTGTAGGACCTTCTTTCCCACCTGGAGAATTACCTTCCAAAGGCTTTTTTTTTTGAGAACTACTTAGATATTCTTAATTGGATTATGATCTACTAGAATATTGTATAACTAAAACAACTTTTAACTTCAATAACTATAGTCTAACTACAATTTCTGGCTTTCTCTACTACTACACTATTTGGAATTATCTGCAGCTAGGTATATATATAGTTTGAAAATCTATTAAGTTTTTCTATAAATGAGATAACCTGAGAACAAGATTGGTGGATCTTAGTTTTATATTGCCAGATATTAGAATCAAACCTATCTTTTTCAAGTCTACTAACTTCCTTCTTCTTAGTTCTCTTTCCTCCTATAATACTAGTATAGACCTCAATACTAGTTCTTCAATTTCTTCTCTTTCAACTTTTCAACTAATCCAACTCTAATCTTACTACTTTTAGGATTTAGAATCTAGATAATACTTATTCCAAGGTTGCAGCTAGGGTACTGCAACCCCTAAAAATTCATTGACTTAGTTTTTGAGAGCACTCACCCTTCACAGTTCTCTAGAAAATAACCTCTTGTACTATGTTATATTCTATGAAGCATTCAATAAGAGCTCTTAATTCTATCTTATGATAGCTTCAAGTCTTTAATTTCAAGGAATTCTACTTTGACTTTAACTATAATTTGGGAGATTATTTCATCTCCTTTTATCTAATTTTAACTCTTTCTATCATTCAGAGTTCCTATACAACACTCTATGATAGCTTGACAGAATAGGGATACCTTTTTGGCAATGTGTATTGTTGTAACCGGTATAGGTACTAGGTTAGTTTTATGTTTGGTTTCACAGTATCATTTGGTACTTGTATTGTTTCGTATGCTATCGGTTGATACACACAATGTTTTATGTTTGGTTTCAGAGTAACATTTGATACTTGTATTGTTTTGTGTGATATCGGTTGATACATACATTGTTTTATGTTTGGTTTCACAGTATTTGTTTGATACTTGTATTGTTTTGTGTACTATCAGTTGATACACACAATGTTTTATATTTGGTTTCACACTATTATTTGACACTTGTATTGTTTCGTGTGCTATCAGTTGATACACACAATGTTTTATATTTGGTTTCACAGTATTGCTTGATACTTGTATTGTTTCATGTGCTATCAGTTGATATACACAAAGCTTTGCAATATCGCTCATACTGGAGATAAGCAATATGCTGTATTTAAAGACTGCTAATTTCCACGATGGAAACAGCAGACTTCGACAGATAGTATTCTAAATATACTTGGTTGAATGGTTACCTTTTGATCCCCTATTACACCCCAGTCGAAGACTCCTTTAATAAGCAGCACTCACTTCTTGTTGATCAAGAAGCCATCTGCTCCTATCGTACTGCTACATGACTAGGGCCTGGCTGGAACACATTACAATTGTGAAGTAGTCAGTAGTGCTCCTAGTGCCCATAGAGAGGAACTTCCTGCTAGAGAAGGAAATCTTACAGTTGTGGTACTAAGTATCAGTGCTATCTAGGTAACTATACATGTCCGAAAGGAGGACTGCAAAGATGGAAAGTTTGCGGTTAGCAATAGAGCAGGAAAATGTACTATTGAGGCAAGTGGCCAAAGGGGTGGAAGAGAAAGTGGCGAAGGTGAAAGAAGAGGTGGCAGTGGTAGTGAAGAAGGTGGTAGTGGTAGAGAAAAGAGTCAAGGCGTAATGACCCAGCATACACGAGCCATGACAGCTGGAACCTACACCCATGCAGGTAGCCAGGAGGTAGACTGGTAGGAACTGGTGGGCATGTAAGCACTTGACCTACGGAGACCTGATAGCCTGGGCTCAGACATGAACAGAGATAGCTGGCAAGGTACTTAGGTACTTAGCTACATCTGGGAGTGATGTCAGCATACTTAGGGACTGCTGAAGGGGCAGTTACTCTGCTAAGCTGGGTAACTGGAGAAAGGTTACAAGTGTCTATCTCCGGTGATAGAATAGACAGGATAACAGGGTAAAGTCATCTTGTCCACCAGACAAGGTTACCCTACCCTCAGGATCAGGTTACCCTACCATGGGGCTTGGGTTACCCTGTCTAAAGTCCTGAGTTACCCTACCTTTCAATATAAAGTCCCTTCAGGAGTTTGGGAAAAATGACTGGAATGTTTGTTACATGAGGCCATGCATGTTACTGGAATCTGGAGTTCTAGGAGATGCTATTGGGTGGGCTATGCAGCTTCAAAGAAGCTGTAAATTGGAGACATTATTCCTATCATACCCCTCCAGCCCCACCTTGAGGCTGGGACGTCATGGGTAAACACTTGTGTAGTTGTGTGCAGTCTAGAAAAGAGTAATCTTTGGAGACCTGCTTGCAACACCATATGCGTCACTGCTATCCGGTCAACAGTAAGCTGTTCACAGGATATATAAGGGGGCATAGGGTGGAAGGTGCAGTACCTCCTCCAAGTTTTTCAGAGTAAAACAGACCAAAGCTGACAGAGTTAACGGGAGTTAACCGTGGGGGTCCTGAAGGTAGTTCCAGGTGGTGCCAGGGCGACCAGGAGAGTTATACACCTACCAAGCCCGAACGTGTCCCCAATGCCATAGGCTCTGTAAGAGAAGTGCGGAGAGACTTAAAGCATAATTCCTACTACAGGTAAGGTAGATCCAAGGTAGTGATCATGGGTACCGCCTCTTGAATTACTCCCAGACTACTATATCTTGCAGAAGACACTGGAAGCCTAAGAATCATAAATAGTAGATAGCTAAACCGCTCATGGTACCTTCTGGGGTCAAGTAGATATTAATGTATATGGGAAGAGTGTCATAGATAGTCCAGTTCATCAGGTGTCTTGATGGTTAGCCACTGGCAAGGCAACGATGTAAAGAAGTTTTCACTCCCACAGGCAAAATGGAAATGCGCTGTAAAAACGATAACCGCATAAGATGAACGCTGACTAGAGTATGTCAACACATGTATGCCTGAAGGGTGTATTAGGAGATGTGTCAGACCACCCTTAGTGGAGAAGGATGTACTCGAATGGTTAGAGTAAACTGATAGGAGAGTTTCTGGCATAAGATAAAACTACTTGAATGTCTATGCAAGAACTTGTCTACTTCAACAATCAATCCTCTCAAGACCTTAATTGAGTAAAGCGTCAGGCTTAATGATGTTAAGTTTTACTGTTTACCTTACTCTTACATCTGTATGGACTTTTAGCAATAAGTTTACAGTTGTTCGGTGCAGTCCCAACCTTGAGATCCATCTTTCTAGGGGTGCCCCCATTACACAAGGTAGTAGTGAAGAACATAACAGTGGTGGAAGTAGTACAGAAGTTGGTAGAGAATAGGGTAAAGTAGTCTAGTAAGACTGTGAGGTAGTTAGAGGAGTAGATGGAAAGGATAGAGGAGGAGTTTAAAGAAGTAAGAGGGCAGACTGAGCAGTTCAGTGAGACTGTAAGGTAGATAAGGTTGGTAGTAAGAAAGTTAGAACAAGAGGCTTAGGAGAGGAAGAAAGCAGCTCCAGAGTCATCTGTGCTGTAACCGGTACGGATACTAGGTTGTTTTATGTTTGGTTTCACAGTAGGGTTTGATACTTGTATTGTTTCGTGTGCTATCAGTTGATACAGACATTGTTTTATGTTTGGTTTCACAGTATTGTTTGATACTTGTATTGTTTCGTGTGCTATCGGTTGATACACACATTGTTTTATGTTTGGTTTCACAGTATTGTTTGATACTTGTATTGTTTCGTGTGCTATCGGTTGATATGCACATTGTTTTATGTTTGGTTTCACGGTATCATTTGATACGTGAATTGTTTCGTGTGCTCTCAGTTGATACACACATTGTATTGCAATATCGCTCATACTGGAGATAAGTGATATGCTGTATTTAAAGACCGCTGATTTCCTCAATGGAAACAGCAGACTTCGACAGACAGTATTCTTAAAATATACTTGGTTGAACGGTTACTTCTTTGACCTCCAATTACATCCCATTCGAAGCCTCGTTTAACAAGCAGCGCTCGCTTCATGTTGACCATGAAGCCATCTGCTCCTATCATACCGCTACGTGACTAGGGCCTGGCCCGAACACGTTACATTTTTTTAACCTTAGCAAGTGGTTAAGAAACCTGCAGGGACCTGGTCTGATCAACCTACGAAAAGTCCAACAGCGAAGCTAGTATCGGGGAGCGGCAGAACCACGAAGGGTTCGGCTCCGCCAACACGACACCATTGAGTCACTGGAGACTCGAAGTGGGAAGCAGGTCACACGAGAAGGCCTTACCAAGAAAAGGCAACCCAAGAAACCGCAAGGGCCAAAGAGTAAATTCTCGATCGACGAAGCAGAACGACAACTAGCGTGAGACTTGGCCAAGCAGACCTTTAGCGAATCAACCGACGAATTAGCAAAGGCAGCAACTAGCCTTCCTGGGCTATTTCCCCTCAGCCCCAGCAAAGGAAAGGCACCAGCGCAACCACCGAGGAAAGATAGTATACCTGTCAGGACACCTAAGAAGGAAGAAGAAGACAATGAGGGATCAGATCACTCAGTAGTAAGGCAGCCACCTGAGGAATCCCCCAGCGACTGTCCAGAAAGCTCGTCAGACAACAGCTCGAGCAACGAAGAGTCCGAACACAATATGTCTAAAGGTGAATCCGCCAGATGAACAGGTCCTAAAATGAAACTTCCGCTGCCACCCTCATTCTCGGGGGAAAAGGACGACTTAAAACCTGAACTATTTGACCGGTGGGTTATAACAACCTCTCAATACCTGGCCCTACACGGAGTGGACAAAACTGAGCAAGGAAGCGGAGCATCCTTTGGAAGCTTCTATACCGGAAAAGCAGAGAAAGCATACCACCAAGCAATGAACCACTATGAGAGTGGGGAAAAGATCCACGGAACGACCCTGATAAAATACTTGAGAGAGAGATTCCAATCCTCACGAAACACGGAAGAACTATACAAAAGGTTCAAGGATATCCAGCAAGTACGAAATGGCAAAACTGAAAGAGTAATCTTAGTCGTGACAGATCTCTTAATGTATTATAGACGATTGCCGATTGGGACGGTGTCTCAATATACACTGCAACAGAGATTGTATGAAGCAATGCATCCCAGACTACGACAGGAGGTAGAACCCATGGAAGAGGAGGGTGATACCTTTGATAAGATAGTCAAGCGGGCCGAACGGAAGGACGCTATGCTGTATGAGACAGGAGTTTACCGGACCCACGTACTGTAGCAAAAGAACAGTAAAGGATTATCATCGGGGGATAATAGGAAAAAGGATAAACCATACCGCAAGGATTCAAAGGACAAGAAAGACAAGAGGCAGAAACGACGCGATGAAGATACATGTTTCAAATGCGGGAAAAAGGGGCACTATGCAAAGGATTGCTATTCTAAAAAAGGAAAAGGAAGAGCCGCTAAGCGAGAGGCTAGCACGAACCACATGGAAGCAACTGAATATGACGAAGTGGAAATTAACCCAGTGGAAATAGAAAGCCTGCGAACGCAACCAAGGTTGGCAATCAGGTCCCGTGACGCTCTGGAAGGAACAATTCACATAGAAGGCCACCCAGCAAAGGTACTATTCGATACGGAAACAAGCGGCTGCGACATAATTAGCACCACATTTATATCTACCCATGGCATCCCTACGAAACCTCTACCCCAACCAACAACAGTCAATATGGCAAGGAAGGGATCCCGCTCTTCAAGCCACAAGAAATGTGGACTGACCAAAGGAATCGGGAAAAAGAAATGGACAAATCAGGAGATGTTGGTAGGGAACTTGGCAAAGTACGACACCCTGATTGGAATGCCATTCCTGAAAAGACATAATGCTCATATCAGGTGTGGGGATACAGCAGTGGAAATTCCCAACAACAAACTACGTGTGCTATGCAAACCAACAAGCGGGGAATTCCGAGCCGCTGTGTCCGATACAAACACAACAATATTGTTGGAAGAATACAAGGATGTATTCCCAGACAAGGTCCCTGAAACACTACCCCCTGTGCATAAGATTAGCCACCACATTCGGCTAAAAGATCCAACCAACCTACGAAACCAACCGACATACTTGATCCCTGAAGTCTACAAGGAAAAACTTATGAACTGGATAAACGACAAATTACGAAGTAGAGTAATTGTACGACAGGAGGTTCCCGGAGCAGCACCTATGTTTGTATAACCCAAATCAGGCGGAAGGATCCGCCCCCTGGTGGACCTGAAAGTAAGGAATGATAACACGATCATGGATAGTCCATCGATTCCAAACCAATAGCAGATCCTTAACTGAATAGGATGAGCGAAATTCAGGAGTAAGATCGACCTAAGCGACGCATACTTACAAACATGGGTAGACAAGGACAGTGTTAAGTTCAACTCATTCAAAACCCTGTTCGGAGGGTTTGTGAGCAAGGTAATGCTCCAAGGAGACATGAATGCGCCAGCAACATTTATGCGAATAATGGAGGACCTCCTAAGCGAATATTTACATCATTTTGTATGGGTATACATTGATGATATTCTCATATTTCAGACACATCAGAGGAACACGAAAAACACATACACCAAGCATGTGACCGGCTCAGAAAAGCAAAATTCTTTGCGAGCAAAAAGAAGTCAGTACTGTTTGCAGATAAGCTNTAAAGTATGTGATCGACTCAGAAAAGCAAAATTTTACACGAGGAAAAGGAAGTCAGTACTATTTGCGGACAAACAGGAAGTATTAGGACACGTAGTGGACAACGAGGGGATCCATGCCTTCCCCCAGAAAATATCATCCATTGCAGAATGGGAAACACCAAAAAATAAGAAGGAATTGCAACGATTCCTAGGAATAGTGAATTATGTGGCCCAGTTTCTCCCACACCATACTACCTTGACAGCACCGCTAACTGACTTAACGGGAAATGCCGAATTCATATAGACAACGACCCACCACACCGCATTTGATATGGTCCGAAAGCGAATTATCGATCACCAAGTCATGCGACCAATAGACATACAGAGCAAGGAACCAATTTGGTTGGTTACTGACGCCTCAGATTTAGGAGTTGGAGCATGGGTGGGACAGGGACCCACTTATGAGACGGCACAACCAGCCGCCTTACATAGCAGAAAGTTCACCAATACTCAGATGAACTATGGGACCACCGATAAAGAGGCCTTAGCAATAGTGAAAGCGCTTAAGCGGTTCCACAATGTACTAATGGGAAATTCCTTCACAATAGTCACAGACCACCAACCCTTAACAGACCTGCGAACGGCCAAGAACCCTAGCAGGAAACAGGTGAGATGGCTAAGTGCCTTGGGAAAACACGACGCGAAAATAGTCTACGTACCAGGAAGCACAAACTATTTAGCTGCTGCTCTGTCCCGGATTTACGATGGAGAATCGGACTTGAATCCACTCTATGTCCACGATTATATGAAAGAATCGGATGATATCTCGGATAACACGGTCTACGAGCAAGAATCAAGCACAATGGAGCCCACGCATGGGTTCTCCCCTACTTTCCCTCCTTTCTCCTATACTGAGTACCCCAACGAGGCCCCTGTACCCCGGAAAGCCCCTGCTCAATCACTGCAGGAAACGATTGTGGTGACCAGTATACCCTAAGAAGTACACCACCGGAAGAACTCCAACATAGCGCCTTACACTTCTCACACTGTTACAAGGATCATTGCCCATATCATCAAACCGAGATCAAATTCACAAACAACCATCCTAGACGATGGGAAAAATAGACCCCTTACCCGCTGAGTGAAGGAGCGAGCCCCCCAAGTACAGAAATCGACCCGAGCCCTCCGGAGTCCCACCAAATTAATGACTGGGAATGGCAACAAACGACCGGCGGAAGACCAATTAGTATGGGAGAAGAGCCGTCCACCCTTGCCCAGCCGATGCCCAGGTCTTATGCAATTCCGGCACTGCTAAACCTGGAAGCCCCGGCATTCCAGATGCCAGAGCCAGAACCAATAGACAACCTTAAGGCCGAAACAATAACGGCTTTCCGAATGCCAGAACCTGATAGCCCTCCACCGATTCGACGAGCGGAACGGCTAGAAAGCCTTGCCAAGGAGATAATAGTCTCAGTAATGCCCCCGACGATGACAGAATACCAGCACGGGCTATACGATGTCTTGGAAGACAACGAGGAGGAAGACCTACCTGAGACAACCAGAGGAAGCAAGATAGACGACGAATGCGACATCTTACAAACAATGAAGGAAATGATCAGAACGTTCCGAGCAGACATGATAGCAGCATACTGAAAGGAGCCAATTTGGAAGAAGGTAAATGAGAATATGGACTCCACAGGAGACTTGTCCTCCTACAAGGTTGCAAACGGAATGCTATATGCAAAAACCAGATACGGGGAAGACTGTGGGAATGTCCCGAAAGGCCCCGCATATGGACATACAACGTTGAGATAATGTGTCATTAGCGAAATTCAGAACAAAGGCCACCACAGTGTTGAACGAAACTTACGGTACGCAACGGAGTATCTATTTTGGCCTGAAATGCGCAAGGACTTTAGAGCGTATGTGACCCAGTGCCACACATGCTAGGTAAATAAGGAGCCTATAAAATTGCCAGAAGGACAGGCTCAAACAATTACCCTGCCGTCGGATATCTTCGAATCAATAGCTATTGACTTTACGGGACCCTTCCACAATTCTTGGGGATACGACATGATCCTGGTTGCGATGGATAGGTTTCCAGGATTCATCTGACTTATACCCACAACAAAGCAAGTAACAGCAATAACAACCTGGGAACTTCTATGCAACAAAATGTTTACACCCCATGGCCACCCAACATCCCTAGTAAGCGATGCGGACCCAAGATTTGAGTCACATGTGTGGAGACAACAGTGTCGATCGTTAGGCATTGAGCATATCAAGGTGGCACGAGGCCATCATGAAATGAATGGACAGGTCGAAAGAAAAATTCGAGAATTAGCGACTGTAACGACCCAACATACATGAGCTATGGCAGACAGAGCCTATACCCATACAGGTAGCCAGGAGGCGAACTGGTAGGAACCGGCAGGCAAGTAAGTACTTGACCTACGGAGACCCGATGGCCCGGGCTCCAAGAAGGAACAGAAGTGGCTGGTCAGGTACCTAGGTACCTGGGTACACCCGGGAGCGGTGTCAGCG
>PYWC01000007.1:501025-519148 GCA_003182015.1 Tuber magnatum
GACTCGTAAATAGTAGATAGATAAAGCGCTCACGGTAGCTTCTGAGGTCAAGTAGAGATCCATGCATATGGGAAGGGTGTCATAGATAGTCTAGTTCATGCGGCGTCTTGACTGTTAGCCACTGGCAAGACGCCGATGCGCAAAGGTTTTCACTCCGGCGGGCAAAATGGAAATGCGCTGCAGAAACGATAACCGCATAAGGTGAACGCCGACTTGAGTGTGTCGACAAATACATGCCCAAAGGGGGTGTCAGGAGACGTGTCGGACCGCCCTTAGCGGAGAAGGGTATGCTTGAATAGTTGGAGTAAACTGATGTGGGAGTTTCTGGCATAAGATAAAAACTACCTGAAAGTCTATGCGAGAACTCTTCTACTCCAACAATCAATCCTCTCGAGACCTTAATTGAGTGAAGCGTCAGGTTTAACGATATTAAGTTTTACCACTTCTTTATTCTTACATTGGTGTAAACTTTTGGCAATAAGTTTGAAGTTGTTCGGTGTGGTCGTAACCTTAGGATCTATCTTTCTAGGGGTGCCCCCATTACACAGACAGCTCTCCGAAACCTAGTCAACACCAGAGAAAACAATTGGTTTGATGCAATACCAGAGACAGCAGCGTACCTGACTGCAGGATGGTCAGAAACTCTCGGTATGTCACCATATAAGGCTATTTTCGGAAAGAATTACCCACTACTACCACTAGCGAACTTCAAGAACTGCGCAGTACTGGCTGCCGACGAATTGTTAAACCGACACCAAGCAATACGGAATACAGCTTTCAAGGCGATTAAATTGGCACGATTTAGAAGCACAAGACCAGTAGAAAAACGATGCAGATACCATACACCGATAGGAAAGGGCAATCTGATACTAGGATACAGAAGTTTATTCGCAACAGAATCAGGACGTAGTAAGAAATTGCAACCGCGCTGGCGTGGACCATTCAAGATAATCGGATACGATGCGCATACACAAAATTACACAGTAGAAACGGATGGGAGAATGTACAGAAACCGAGAAGCGACATTCCTTGCCTCCGCCGCGAAAAGATGCCTCCCTAACGATGATATATCCTTCCCTGGAAGGAGCCACACAAAACCACCCCCAATCGTAGTAAACGAGAAACCGGAATGGGAAGTGGAAACCATACGAGACCACAGAAGACAATATGACCGTGACCAATTCCTAGTGAAATGGGTAGGATACCCGGAAACAGAGAATAGCTGGGAACCCCTTGAGGGATTGGAAAATGCGATGGAAGCGGTTAACTAATGGTGGGAAGACAACAAGCCGGAGGATGAATTACCACCTATGATAAACTATGTGACAGTGGCGTGGAGCCCGACACTTCTAGAAATCCAACACCTGCGCCCGGACACGGACCAAGGGATACAGAACAGATTTTGGTCAGCCCATTTCGAGAGCGATTTTGAAAGCAGCGAAGATGAAAATTGGGTGATGGAAGATGAAGCGGCATACCTGGCCTGGCTGGCTGAGGCGGAGTACTGGCAGTAGCAAAAGGAAAAAACACTCCATCCAACAGCCTTACGATGTCAAACTATAAGCAAGTGCCTTGGAGACTGCGCCATCAGCTGATGGGACTGTTGGTGAACCGTGATATTATCCCTAGACGATACCTTACACACCGACTATTCATACACATCTGCAACAAATGCCTAGAAATAACAACAGAATCAACGGGACGAATGTGGGGAGCAACAGTGTCAGATGTTTTCCGCTTTGGTAGCGGGTGCTACCTGAGCACAGAAAAATGTGATCGTTGCATGGAGACGGAAGAAACCGAAATTAAACAATACCCACTTCCCCTGAAGACCTAAGTGAGGCCTACACCTAAGCAAGGTCACCACCGAAACATAAATACCACCCACCAGCTCTCTAAACCGCCGAAGAAAACAAATTACACTACCAGACCTCCAAACCTTTAACCTCTTAGAAAATCCTTCACCCTATTACAAATTTATCCTTACATGAAAAGAAACAAAAATGTCAACCTACGCGGAAGTCAGCATAAAGGGACGAGACCTCATTTTGGGGTACCTACTTTACCAAGAAATCATTCCAGAATACGCATACTGGAAGATATTTTATATCAATCACTGCGAAGATTGCGGACGAATCGATGTCGAGACGGAGGAATGAGAGGACCGGATAGTACGGAACTTCATGGACCTGCCACACTACTGGGAGTCAGGGTGCTTTATGCGTAGAGCGCCATGTGGGGAGTGTTTGGAAAGATGGCTGGAAGGTGTGGAATGTATGTTGCAGGACGACATGAGATTGTTACAGGATAGTGACGACGATGAGGATAGGTCCTAAGCGGACTTTCAGGAGAATAGTGGAATTACCGGCTATTAGGATTTCATTAGGTTGTTTGTTTGGTGAAATTGTTATTTTATTTTGGAAGTGTAACCGGTACGGGTACTAGGTTGTTTTATGTTTGGATTCACAGTATCGTTTGATACTTGTATTGTTTCGTGTGCTATCGTTTGAGACACACATTGTTTTATGTTTGGTTTCACAGTATCGTCTTGATATGTGAATTGTTTTGTGTGCTATCAGTTCATACACACATTGTTTTATGTTTGGTTTCACAGTATCGTTTGATACTTGTATTGTTTTGTGTGCTCTCATTTGATACACACATTGTTTTATGTTTAGTTTCATAGTATCAGTTAATATGTGAATCGTTTCATGTGCTATCAGTTGATACACGTATTGTTTTGCAATATTGCTCATACTGGAGATAAGTGATATGCTGTATTTGAAGACTGCTGATTTCCATGATGGAAACAGCACTCGCTTCGTGTTGATCACGAAGCCATCTACTCCTATTGTACCGCGACGTGACTAGGGCCTGGCCCGAACACGTTACAATTTTCAACTACCTGTTCACTGTTTCTTAGCAGTATAATGGTTCTATTAAATGGGTTTCCAAATTGGATGAACTTAGTCATATCTGCAGGAACCGTCAATAGGATTCCAAGGCCAAAGTACTGGTTCTTGACCCACCAATCTCTAAACTTTGTGATTTTCTTGTCACAGTATACATTGACCATACTTGGTCACTTGAACAAGTACTTGAACCAGCTTTCTAGGTGACCTCTATCTTCGCCTCCAGGGCATCCATCATGGCCCCTAACTTCTAATCTGGTGCATACTCTCATCAGTACATATTCGTCCAGTTGTGACAGTTCTCTAAAATGTCTCAGTTGGGATAGTTTTTGACTATAGTAGTAATGACCTTCCTGCTCAGTCTATTCTTCCTATTTCTTCTATCTCAACTCTCTGGCCAACCCAGTCATACTCAGTACCAGTTCCCAACATTCTCAGCACCTTGCATTAAGGATCTTCTCTTTTCCCATTCACACTTTCCAGTCAGCTATCTTGTTTCTCTAAATTTTTCTGTGTCCTGGGACCCACCAGATGTCCACTTTCCTGAAGGTCTCTATCACCTTTGCCTTTGTTTCCCATGGCTCAGCAAGGTTTCCTGTCTGGCCATCTTTCTAAGTATTAATATTCTGGTTCCCAAGTCTATAAATATAGTGATTTCATCTGAGCCCCTTGCCTTCTCTTGTTCCATAGCCTTGGTCATTGTGAGCAGCTCTATCTGGCTTATATTCTACTCTTGCTGAACTACACAGTTGCTACCTATCATCTCTCCATCGTTTTCCTTTCTTACCTATCAACATCCAGCCCTATCTCTTCCCTGGGCGCCATCAGTGTAGTACCAGGTTTTTCCTGTCCTCCGTCCAGATACCCATCGGCTGTGCTCTTCGCTGGATCAGTATAAGTGCTCCCAAAAACTGAGCCAGTGAATTTTCAGAGGTTGCAGTGCCCAAGCTGCAACCTTGGTACGAGTAGTGACTTTATCTACAAAAATTGCCCAATTCCATGTACTTTTCCACTAGTATATCCTTCTTCTACTAGCAAACATTTTTCTCTTCCTTTGTTCCCTCTTCCAATAAGACTTTAAGTTTTTTCTATATATATAATACTAAAAGCTTGAAGCTACTACTAGTAACTTCTACTACATTTCTATTAATAGTTTTCTTACAAAGTCCAATATTTACTTCTTTTAACAATCTTTTAAACAGTTGACCTGGAAACGCTAATAGTCTCTGAAATTTTACCATACTTAATATCTCTATATTTATATATAAGGCATAAGTTTCAAGGTTCTGGCCTTTATTTTGTTTTTGTGGATTCTTTTCCATTCTACTTCCCTCCGTCCTCCCGGGTTATGTCCCACTGGTTATGTTACTTGTATTGGATGACCAAGGTTCTGGTCTTTGTTTTCGCTATCAGTATATATATAGTTAGGCCATGGTAGATGGTTGAAAGAAGTGGTTGTGTCGTAAGTTTATGTCATTATCACTGTCCCGACGGGATTGTACTGGTGCTCGAGTACAAATACTGTAGGGCTTGAGCATGATATCGGTATGATGGCAACGACCTCGCACCACCACGATCATTGCCAGTTCGGTGCTCTGGTCCAGTCGAAAAGGTACTCGGTAGGTAGTCCGGAGCCCACAGTATTGTAGAAACTTAAACAATCAGCCTATGTGCTATGAAGTCCAATTAAGGTGAATCATGCCAAGAATGTCTGAGACTTATAGCGCAATATCTGTTTACTAACTCCTGATATGAATTTTTTTTTACTTATAGAAAACACCAATCTCATTATCGTCAATATCAACTTCTCCAACCTCACATTCTATTCCCTCCTCCACACTCAAAAAACTCTCCCCAATATCCTCCAAGGTATCCCTAGCCCCCCCATTCTGCTAATCTACTAACCTATCTTTTAGGAAACTCGTTTCTATCCCCTTGATAGAAATCTCCTTATCGGCACTTCTATCAATTGGAAGTGCCAGTCCAACAACCCGAAAAGCCCGGCGGACAACATCCTGCTTTGCTTGGAAAAATCATTCTCAAGCTGCCCCGATCGCCCATGTTGCTGCAATGCGGCGCCATCCAACCATGCTTCCAGTAAGCTTTCTCCTCCAAGCAAGATCTCCTCCTCCTCCTTGTCAATTGTATCTAATCGAATATCTAACTCCTCCTATATAAGAGATTGCTTGGTTTTTTTTTTTTTTAGAGGGTATGTTTTTCACCTTTAGGCTATCCTTAAATGGGCAATTGATAGAAACATCAAGAGGTTGTACAGCCTAGTACAACCCCCTGGAATGACACTAACCGGAATGTCATTGGCAAATAAAGTGTCAAGCACCTCTTCTGTTTTATGAGCAGAAAATAAGTCCATAGCTAGAAGTGTTAGCTGATCTTCTAGTACAGGTACTATCTGCTCCTTGAGCCACTCGACAATGTTTGTTGAGTTGGCATATGCAGTCAGGTTGAATTTAACTTCAACCCGACTGTCATATAACCGCTTTTCTGCTACTACCGTAGCCCCAATCCCCTTCCTACAAAAAAATACAAGTGGCTTCACTTGGAGAATTCCATCCACGAATACTGTGAGTTGTATTATCCCCTGTCTCTTATCCTAACCATTAGACTTACTTGACTGTACCCAAACTGTTTTAGCCCCAATAGGACTATATGTTTGCCCTTCGAGGTATTCGAAGAGCAAGGGTGTCTGGTGCATATTGCAGATGTTCTGCAATCTGTACCTTCTGATAGTAGCAGGTGAGTCTCCCAATCCCATCTCATTGTCTCTGTGAAGTTGGGAGTTGTGTCGGTTAAACTGCATCCAGTAAAGAATGGCCAAAGCAAAATCTGCTGGTAATCTACTTGCTGTATTTGTTACAAAGTGAAGACTAATATGGTGATATCATAGGAATTCTCGAAACCAGCTATTACTACATTCGAATAGGCTGGTATTCTTTTCCGAATATGTTTTTTGAAAAAGTTCAAAGCTAATCTAACAAAACCAGCCCCTCCGAACCACTCTTCCCATTCCTCTTCGCTTTCGGAATTCGGTATATAGCTCTCTCTCTATTTCTTTCCAGGTCCGCTGTCGCCCTCCACTACCCCCCCTCCTCTGTCCAGCCTTTGGTCCTTCAAATTTCCCTTCTCTCTCATCTTTTTTCCAACGCGTTAAGTTACTTGATGGAATTTTGAAGTGCTTGGCTGCTTCAAGGCTGGTAGGCTCATGCATCTTTGTTGGGCCATCAGGTATGTTCTTCCCAAACCAAAATAACAAAACACAGAGTTTGTAACCAATAGTATATGATTGATAGGGATTTCCGATTGGTGGCTTTTTGTGCTTTTGAAGGATATCCATCAATCATTGTCGCTTAGGTCCTGGTTTTTGTTTTATACCAGCATAAAACCTGTTGGCAGGAAGTCAAGGGAGTGTGTGCTGGACTTTTAGGCATCCGGAAATCTTTGTTTCGTCTTTTGCTAGCATTTCAGGTACTTGAAGAAAGAAAAACTGTGATTTTGTATGGATTGTTTACTGAATTCAACAGGTATCATTCATCTGAATCAAAAGAATACACAAGTGAGACATGATGGTCATGTTTCTCATTACAGAAATAGAACTAAGACAGTAAGTTCCCCCTTTTTTTTCCTGACCTCCCCTAAATCAACAACATAGCACATGGACCGATTGTTAAAGTTTCTACGGTACTGTACGAGTACTCGAGTACTCGTAGTTGAATGACGTTTGTGAAGGCAACTACTATTGTATACCGCCACAATTGAGCCTCTTTTCTTTAGATCCGAATGTCATGCAGTAGTGGTCGTGTCCACAAACGTCGTTCAATTACGAGTACTGTACAGTATTCGTACTGTAATCGAGTACAAGGGCTGTACCACAGTCCGCAAGTGCCGACAAACATAACCGCCCACCGTCGCCCCTAGAGATGGCACAGAGTAAAGCCTCCCCCCCATTCCATCATAATTTACTCGTGGCAGCTCACCAACGACCACCAACGACCATCAACCAACCCCATAATACCAAGAAGGGCCCTTTCCTACCATAACTACCGTGCTCCAGACACAATCGCCGCCCAATCCCCTACGAGAGGTGAGTAGATCTCCAAGTCATGCCAGTGATCTCCCCGACGGCGAATGCACTGGCGCCATCGTCGGAAGTATTGTAATGTGGCGGGATGAGTGCCCAGGAATAGCAGGGAAGAGGAAAGTGTTTTTTTTTGTTTTTGTTTTTTTGCGGAAGTGCGGCAGTACGGTAATGATGGATTTTTAATGCGCGATAACAAGCAAGCAGGCGAGCGAGAAAACGTAGATCTCACATGCCGTCTCCCCCTGCCAGCCTGTTTACCGCTGTGTTGTGCTGTGCTGTGTCGTGTTGTGCGGGTAGGTACAGCACTGTACTCGAGTACGTATGCGATGATATCTGATAAGTTAATATGGTACATAGTATCACACAGTTCAATGACAAATTTGGCCGTCGGTCGTGAAGCAGCGCCAAAAATGCCGATTCACAGCGAACCAGAAGTTATTCAACCGTAAAGCTAGGAAGTATCGAAATAAGTACCCGCACTCTGGGGCACAATGCCTCTTCACACGAAGATATTGAAATCAGACCGTCTCCTACCGCGAGGCACACCAGGGGGGAGATGCACTCCAGCAATTCGTGGGGGATTTGAGTCACCTGTCCCCACGCAACACGCAAGCTGGGAGCGGGATCCTCCCGTTTGCGGAACGTGTGCTGTGTATAGGAAAACTCCCCTACCGATATTAGAGTATGATACTAACATCCTGTCCGCCTTGCCCTATCCCGACCCGTAATACCATACTCACAAATTCTGCAAACACGGGAGGAAAAAAGGAAAGAAACGAAAAGAGACGCCTCATGAAAAAAATCGCGTTGCACTTCGCCGCCACCGGTATGATACACCAGTGCCCCTTATGAAGAAAGAAGATTTAGAAATGTTTCTCCTTTTTTTNAATATCCTTCCCACCATCTACCAATCCCGACCCGATCCTGCCCAGCCAACCCAAATCTACCCCCCATGCAAACATAAATAACCCAAATAAACAAGAACCCCACCCAGAAACCCTGTATAATTGATGATGTCCAAGTATGGATATGAAATGAAATAGTAGGAAAAAAAATATAAAAAAATACATATATATATAAATAAGCAAAACGAATGGGTAGATAAGACAAAAAGAGATGAAGGAAGGAAGGAAGGAAGGAAAAAGAAAGAAAGAAAAGGAAATTCATTAACCTCGTATAGTTCTCGCCCCGAGAACCGTCCCCGAAAACCTGTAAACTGGAAGAAAAAATAAAATAAACACAAACCAGAGAAGATGGAATATGAATACATCCAATTCGCAATGTAAAATAAGAAACAAACTCCCAGACATGAAAAGTAAAAGCCTGTGACAGGAACTAGGATTTAGAGAATACCAGAACACCCCTCTTTGAACTAGTGTCCGGGTTGCATGTGAATTGGAGGTCTGTCTATTGTGCTTGGTTAGAAATTCCAAGAGGCTCCCATGTACGCCTCTCATCCATGCTCCTAGCAATCCGACCGCCCGGTGTCAAAGGCGGCATCAACCGCCCATGGTCGCCAGTCACAAGCTCATCGTCTGTGTCGTCATCCCCGCCCGTCTCATCCGGCGGACGCTGGAAATAATCTGCCAGTCCTTCCTCCCCCAGTACTACCGACTCGTACTTCGGTGGAGGAGTGATGAGCGGTGGCGGAGCTACATCATAGTCAAATGGAGGAGGATTGTGCGACGGGTAACGGATTAGATGGAGTGGCCTAGCAACCCCATTGGGAGGTTCTGGTTGACCCGAGGATAAATGTCCTACTTGTGTGTCCACAGCCAACGTCGGTGTTCCGTCTCTGGGCGAATTCCTTCGAGTCAAAGGAGGGCACGAGCACCGGGCACCGGAAGATGCAACTTCAGGGTTGGGACTGTTGTAAGCTGGAAGGGCTGTGTTTGCGCCTGCTGCGCGGCATGACAGGATATGTAACGGGGAGTCAATGGAGATCTCAAAATGGCGTCGCCTCCCAGGGTCGTCGGGATCGGCTTTGCTCAGTCGCATCACAATCTAACAAATAAGAAACAAAAAGATAAAATTAGTTTTCAAAATATTACAAATAAGCGATAACAAATGTTACGAAGAAGCACAAAAAAAGAAAAGAAGAAAAAGAAAAACTCACCTTGATCCAATGATGCACTTGAATATTCTGATACGTCGTATCAAAGTGTATCCGATCCTTTTCCTTCGCATTGCAACCGGGCAACTGTACCGCCAGCTCCATCTCTGTCGGCCCAACATTATCCTGTCCAGTGAGATCTCCAAGCAAGCTATCCGACCCATTGCTTCCATCCAGATCTCTGCCGCCAGCAACCTGTTCCCCACTGAATCCTCCCCCAGCAAGTATTCGGGCGGAAGATCCGGCAAAAGCAGAAGTCGGTGGTCCATCGGCCCTCTTCTCAAACAATTGAACCTTCCGCGTAGGGTCAAGCCTATGAACCTTCTTGTTCCTGCAAGAGTAGCCGATATTCTCCGTGATAAAAATTTTGATCCGGTGACACCGCACTTTCGCTAAGGGTGTGAGCTTAAATGCTATCGGTATCGCTGAACCCAACGGAAAGGATTTCCCCGATATGACAATATCGTAGTGCAGCTGGTCCTCCCAAGTTCGGCTAATGGCGATGGGCTCCGAACATTCCAGACTCGTCTCCGCAGGGCATCGGATCAAGATTACATCCCGCTTCCCAACCAAATTTGGCCGGAAGGCGCCAGGCCTCTCTATTGTACCTTCCAATTCATACTTGACGGTCCCAAGATCGACGTCAATGGTCTCCGGCAAGCAGCTTTCAATGGGCAACTCAAAGTTGTAAACGTAGTCACCGGGTTGGAAGACTCGGTAGCCGCGTTGAGCAACCGAGACCCCGTTCGGCGACTCTCCTTTGCTAAAACTCCGGGATTGTGCGAGCTGTAAAGAAAGCCTACGATCAGTAGAACAACCGCCTAGGGCTGGTGAGATCCCGATAGGGGAAGCCGAACGTGCCAAATGCCCAATTGCAGAGGTGATGGACGACGTGCTATCCGAAGAGCTCTTGTGGAGCCGACACGAGTCCGCGCCATGCCCCAATTCTGCTGTTGCAAACTGTGCGTTGAAAAACGGCCAAGTGTGGTGCATAATCTCCTTCTCCTCAAAATAATCAGACTTTTTGGGCGGTATACCTGGGGTATAGCTCAGTAACGGTTTCAACAATCTCTTGAATCCGGGGATCAAGGTGGCTATACCTTCGGGCCATTCGGTTCTAGCCCTCCCTCGGAAGGTAAGATTGACCGCCTTTATTTTTGTTGGCTTCGAAATCCGCAGCAACAAACTCCCACGCAACATTGCTGGTGTCCTATTGGAGTGATCGCTTTGGTCAAAACCCTGCAGAAATAGCATTGGCTCTGCCAGTTGGATCGTCATAGTAACTACTCCTCCACTTGTGGAAGCCTGAGGCTTCTCTGACGTCAGAGGTTCAATATCTCCATTAACATTCTGCAAACCGTTGCCACGCCCGCCCTCGCAGTTTCGTGGTGGCGCCGGTGTTAATATCGCGGACGTGGGGCGAACAGGAGCGGACGAATTTCTAACATGGTGTGAAGGAATACCCGAATTTCCTCCGCCAATCGGTCTCTCCATTCCTGCAGGCATCGGGGGCGAGGCGGGTGGTCGAGGCGAAATCCTCCGGGAGTAAAAGGTTGCGGGCGAAGCTACGGCCGAGGCGAACAACCTTTTTGCGACGGCCGAAGGGGACCTTTGTATTCTCCGGGCGATAGACTCTGGGGAAGAATATGTGGAAGATTGTAGGGATGGGGTGGCCGGAGTGAAGAATCTATTTCTTCGACAGTTTGCGCTACGGGAACGGTTTCGCCTATTCGAGAGTTGGGTGGGGGCAGTAGTGGTGGTGACCGGCGGGCACTGGTGAGAGCAGTTTGTCAAGGCGGGGCGTTGGACCGCGTGAACTGCTTGGGCTGGAGCTGCAGATGTCATCATGTCGGTAAACGGCTCTCTCTCCCTTTCAAAACCCCGAAAATTTCAATGGAGAATCCTTATAATGCGAGCCAACAACAAGCAGTGGCAACAACAGCGTTCCACGTTCCGTGCCAAAACCCCTTTGACAGCGGTGCAAGGGAGTGAAAGGAAACAAGCGAATGAATGATCGGACGAAACTTGAGAGGGGGAGGGGGGTGCAAGAAGTCGGGAAAGAGTGCACAAGAAGGGTGGGAGGGGATTCAAGCCTACATATAAACTCTGTGCCGAGCTTCGTTAAGAAGGGCAAGACACCAACGTCGTCGTCGTTATGCAAACAGGATCCACCCGAGCGAATGGTGTGGGAAGGTGAAAAGAAGGTTGGAGGGAAGGGAAGGGGTGTGAGTGAGCAGCGAGCAGTGAACGAACGAAAGATCAGTTAGGGACAGGCGAAGAAGCGTGGGAGGTGAGCACAAGTGGCACGCTGGGCGGCTTTCGGGCTCCCGGTTTCCCTCTGACCTTCCTGCCCTGCTCTGTATTGTGTCGAATACCGGTATATGTGGAGCAAGCATTCATCCAGGGCGGCATGCGTGTTGGAAGCATGATTCCCCGAGTAGCCAAACGATCCCTTACAGGTAGTAGATACTGTAACCTGGCCCATCCTGCTCCTCACTCGGAGGGATTCAACCTTTGCTCTCAGGATTGGGGGTGGGGGGATACACACTTTCATCCCCCGTTACTGCACGAGCACGACAGTCGCAGACTGGCAGGAGAGCAAAACAGCACAAGAATCATCCACCCGCTGACCCTATGGCGATCTTTCCGAGCGTAGCCTACGAAACTTGTGACAACTGTTACGCCTCCAGGTTACGGTGCGGAGGGGTGAAAGTGTCAAAATCTAAGGTATTGGCGAGCGTTTACTGCTATGCACACCAAGCGACAACGGTGGAGGCGGCAGAAACGTACCCTTGTGGAGGGGGGGCACTAAATTTATAATTCGGCAATCTCTGCAAAATCTCTGGCCGTAGTTGGTTATGAACCTTGGACACAGCCTCTGCCGGGGTGGGATGGTACAGCAAAAGTGGGAAATATTTTGCTGGACGTGATAAAAGCAACCGAGCTCGAACAGGGTGCTGCAGAGGAAATAGAATTCCTCCACCGGTCCCAAATAATAATATGGTACTCGTACCGGCACTGTACGAGCGAGTATGATAGATGTGGTGACGGAGATAGCACACACACACACACACACACACACACACTCTCTCTCTCTCTCTCTCTAGGGCGCATCTGGTTCCTTTGCGCTCGAGTATGATACCGCTACCGTACAACAACAAAATAGCTCTGACCTGCAGCCTGTTCCAGGCGCGCCGAATGCCAAAACTTATGTGCCATCAACCAGCCTTCTCTCCAACCGCTATTCCAACGACTAAGTTAGGCATGGGATTGGATGCATCTTTCCTCTCCTCTTCACCTACCGGTAGGCCTTGTCCGCCTTCTCGCCCTCCACTCACTTTGCGCCCACCGCCCATTCGATAATTTCGTCCCTGATTCCCGGGCACAGGTATGCGCCGCGACGCATGACATCAGAAATGGGGGGTCACTCCATCCATCCCCATCCCTCTGCATATTACGCGCGCACCGCACCCTGACATCTGGTTTCCTCGATATTCAGTGGATCAAAATGTCGCAGTCTTGCTGTGGCCGTTTATCGTACAAGTACGGTACGGTACTCGAGCACTGTGGTTCCAACTTATCCGCCACTCCTGGATTCCCCCTCTCGGCGCCATTGTTCCCTGTCATCACGTATCGTAACCAGACTGCGCACCAACCCTCCCGTCGCCAGCGACCGAGAAACGATAATATCATATCGGTAACAACAAACAGGGAACGCACAAGGAATCTCGACCAGGGTTCTTCTGTGCACTCGAGCACTGGTGGAACGGGAACTTCGCCCGTTTGTGGCCCCCCGTTTTCTCGTTTTTTTTGTTTTTTTCTTCCCCCTCTTTGTGTGCGCGCGCGTGTGCTCTTTCGTCTGCCCGTCCTCCGTTTTCGATCAAACAACCCGAAAAGCTTCCAAGACCCAAGACACACTCTCTCCACTCGAGCGCACCGCACGGTGCGGGGTACCCATACTTGTGATCGAGTACAGATTGCGTGCCGGTATTTGGCATACCGGTATCCCAGAAGTCTAGCAAAACGGGGCATCCCCTGAGACGACCCTTCTACGTGCACTCGTAAGCGCACAAAATGGGCTAGGGCCAGAGTCATGGGGGGAGGGGGAGCTTCCTTTGTCCTGATCAAAATAATAATAATAATTTAATGGTATCATAGTGGGGGGCCCCTAAGCAAGAAGTTTGGAGTGCTGTGAGACCCTAAATCAGATCTTGTCCATCCATGCTTATGATGTGATACTTCGTGGAGTGACCGTGCGGGGATAGGATAATCCATTAGGATCGCCGGCATCCCATGTCAGTTTCCGGGGACTGGCTTGACCGGTTTACCCTGCCTCAGTCGACCGGCACAGTGCAGTACCGGTGCGCCCTTGGTCCGTTGCGTCGTTGCGTCCAAGAGATCTGGTTAAGAACAATGTCGGGAAAGGTGCAAGTATCCTTCCTTAACTGGAGATGATAGGTTAACTTATGGTACTGTACAAGAGTTCCAAAACGAGACCTTTTCTATCATACCCATTCCTTGGGCGCTCCGACAGAGCGAGGGAGGGCTTTTTTTAAACCAAGACATCCAAGACTTGGACATCTCTCTCTCTACCGTAAAAACCCTTTCGATTCGCTATCTCTGCCTGTCACCAATACCCCTGTATAATCAGGAGATCAGCCTAAGATAGGTTTAGGTTAGCAAGTTAATAGAAGCGCGACAGCCAGTTAAGGAGATCAGCACAGCTGAATGACTCAGACTATCCTGTGACAGGAAGGCACTGGTCCTTCTTAGAAACTTTTGTCTTTGAACATGAGATTTGTGGCCTTACTGAGATAGTAAATTTTAAGAGTTTTTGCAATAATCTATTTTTTTTATTCTTCCTTTCTCTCGAATGAGAATTTGTTGAATTCTGCCTGTATTCTCTTAACTTACTAAGCAATTAATATTGCATGACAGTGGATTTGCGAAAAGGGTAAGATCAGGGTAACCAAAGTTCAGCAATGCCCATATTTGACCAAGAAACCTCTTCTTCCTCCCTTTCTTCTTCCTACCAAATTCAACAAGATTAAATATCCTATCATCAAGCAAAAATCTTCTCTCCATTTCAAGTAAGTTGAATATGTATCTTTTACTTTACAAGACTAATAAAGCAGTAGAACGTCTGTTTTTAAAGCTTCTATAATAAAAGTTTTTACTTTCAAGTTCATAAAAGACAAGAGAGAGTAATTGAGTAGTACATTTTCATTCTAGATATTTACAGAGGTATAGCCCATAGGTTTTATATATTTTACTAGTAGCAGGTACTACACAAGAGTCTGACATAAAGTTAATAAAGTAATTTCAATAGTAGCATTATATAGATATATTTAGTGGTTGAAAACTAGAATAAGAGAGTTAGAGTATAGGAAAAGTTGAGACTTGGTATGTACCATATAGTTAAGGGTCTTTTCTCCTATTAATAAACATACTCATATACTCCTTCTCTCTGTACTTCTTGAGTGAGTCAATCTCTCCTGTAACAGACATGGGTACTAGGTTAGTTTATGTTGGTTTCACAGTATCGTTTGATACTAGTATAGTTTTGTGTACTATCAGTTGATACACACAATGTTTTATGTTTAGTTTCACAGTATCGTTTGATACTTGTATTGTTTTGTGTGCTATTGGTTGATACATACAATGTTTAATGTTTAGTTTCACAGTATTATTTGATACTTGTATTATTTCATGTGCTATCGGTTGATATACAAATTGTTTTATGTTTGGTTTCACAGTATCGTTTGATACTTGTATTGTTTCGTGTACTATCAGTTGATATACACAATGTTTTATATTTGGTTTCATAGTATAGTTTGATACTTGTATTGTTTCATGTGCTATCGGTTGATACACACAACATTTTGGAATATCGCTCATACTGAAGATAAGTGATATGCTGTATTTAAAGACCGCTGATTTCCGCGATAGAAATGGCAGACTTAGACAGACAGTATTCTTAATATACTTGGTTGAACGGTTACGTTTTGATCTCCGATTACACCCGTTCGAATACTCCTTTAGTAAGCAGCGCTCGCTTCTTGTTGATCAAGAAGCCATCTGCTCCTATTGTACTGCTACGTGACTAGGGCCCGGCCTGAACACAGTACACATGCGATGGAATTAGTGAATAAATAGTGGGAGGATAACAAACTCCAAGATGAGCTACCCCCTACAATAAATCATATGGTGGTGGTGTAGAGCCTAACGCTGCCAGAAATCCAACACCTCTGCCCAGATACGGATCAAGGAATCCATAATGGTTTCTGGTCAGCCCATTTTGAAAGCGATTTTGAAAACAGTGAAGATGGGAATCGGGTAATAGAAGACAAAGTGGCATATCTGGCACAGCTACATGAAGCAACGTACAGGGAATAACAAAAGGAGAAAAACAAACTATCCAACAGCCTTATGATGTCAAACTATAAGCAAGTGCCTAGGAGACTGCGCTATCAGTTAATGGGACTGTTGGTGAACCGTGATATTATCCTTAGATGATACCTTACACACCGATTATTTATAAACATTTGTGGCAAATGCCTTGAGATAACAACTGAATCAACACGGCAAAAGTGGAGAGAAACACTATCAGACGTATTCTACTTCGATAGTGGGTGCTACCTGAGTACAGAATAATTAGATATGTGTGTGGAAATAGAAGAAACCGAAATTAAAATACCATACCTTTCTCCTGAGAATCGAAGCGAGATTGATACCGAAAATTAGATACTACACATTCCCCTGAACACCTAAGCGATGCTAACACTGAGATATAAATACCACCCACCCTCCTCAAACACCTCAGCAAAACTCACTGTAATACCTACAAACTGAAAAAACCCCTTTACTACTCCACAAAGAAAGCCGATAATGTCGATCTACGAAGAAGTCAACATGAATGCATGACACCAGATCATCGGACATCTACTATGCCGTGAAACTATTCCACTAAGTGCATACCTGAAGATATTTTACATCGACTATTACAACAATTGCGGACGAATTAATATCGAGATAGAGAATTGGGAGGACTGGATAGTCCAAGATTGGATTGATTTAGCATACTACTGGGAATCAGGCTGTTTTGTATGTGAGGTGCCCACTCCGGAGTATTTGGAAAGATGGTTGCAGGGTGCGGAATAGATTTTGCAGGATGATATGAGAATGTTGCATGATAGCAATGACAATGAGGATGGGTCCTATGGAGACCTCCTGGAAAATAGCATGTAACGTGTTCGGGCCAGGCCCTAGTCACGTAGCAGTACAATAGGAGCAGATAGCTTCGTGATCAATACGAAGCGAGCGCTGCTTGCTAAAGGAGGCTTCGAACGGGGTGTAATAGGAGATCAAAGAAGTAACCGTTCAACCAAGTATATTTAAGAATACTGTCTGTCGAAGTCTGCTGTTTCCATTGCAGGAATCAGCGGTCTTTAAATACAGCATATCGCTTATCTCCAGTATGAGCGATATTGCAAAACGTAGTGTGTATCAACCGATAGCACATGAAATGATACAAGTATCAAACGATACTGTGAAACCAAATATAAAGCAATGTGTGTATCAACCGATAGCACACGAAACAATACAAGTATCAAACGATACTGTGAAACCAAACATAAAACATAAACATAAACCCTAGTAACCCATACCGGTTACATAGCAGATCTACTGACTATTAGGATATTATTAGGTTGTTTTGTTTGGTGAAATGGTTATTTTATTTCGGGAGTGTAACCGGTACAGGTACTAGGTTGGTTTTATGTTTGGTTTTATAGTATCGTTTGATACTTATATTGTTTCGTATACTATGGGTTGATATACATAAGGTTTTATGTTTGGTTCCACAGTATCGGTTGATACTTGTATTGTTTCGTGTGATATCAGTTGATACACACAATGGTTTGAAATATTGCTCATACTGAAGATAAGCGATATGTGGTATTTAAAGACCGCTGATCTCTACGATGGAATCGGCAGACTTCGACTGACAGTATTCTGAATATACTTGGTTGAACAGTTAATTCTTTTGATCTCCCATTACACCCTTCAAAGCCTCCTTTAGTCAGCAGCACTCACTTCTTGTTGACCCAGAAGCCATCTGCTTCTATTGTACTGCTACGTGACTAGGGTCCAGCCTGAATACATTACACAAAGGCCTGAACAGCATAGCTCCCTGGCAGCATTAACTCCCATCATTTTCAGAAGCACCGTAGAAGACTTGCTCCCACCTCTTCTCCTCCTCTCCCTCTCCTCCTTACCTACCAACCAATGTGAGCCCTCATAACTCACAATTCCCAATCCCTGCAATCCCGCCAACACACCATGACTCCTATCCTCCCACCACACACCCCCAACTTTCACCATTACTGGCAAGCTGAATCCCTCCTCTTTTTCAGGGTCAGACCTCGGGCCTATCTTTTCCTCCTCTCTCTTGCCCTCCTCCTCTTTTTCAGGGTCAGACCTCGGGCCTATCTTTTCCTCCTCTCTCTTGCCCTCCTCCTCTTTTTCCTCTTTTTCCTCCTCTTTTATTGGCTCCAGGCTTCCCACCCTTTGCCATTCCCACTCCTCCTCCCCCATAGCTCAACTTCTCTTCAGTCTCATCTCAGATGCCTCCTCTTTCTCCTCCTTCCTCTGCAGTGAGGGTGTCCATAGTTGCCGAAAGATCGCTTTAGCTAGACTTCCAAATCGTAGCTCGCAGCTTGCCACACTCCTCAACCCCTCGTAGTCCTTCCTAACTGAAGAAAGCTCCTTCTCCAATCTAGAATTCACTTTCTTCTTGCCCATAAGCTCCCTCGCAAAATCATCACACATCTCTTCCCTCTTCTCCAATTCCTTCTCCACCCTATTCAACTCCTTTCTCAAGAGCTCATAGGCCTCCTCCACCTGGCCTAAGATACCTCGCAATTGCCAATTCGCACTCTGGAGACTGTCAAATGAAGTGAACCAGGACATTGAAGAGGTCCCACAATGGTCGTCAAAGATCT